>JABFFF010000300.1:0-34567 GCA_013623665.1 Fusarium sublunatum | reverse complement strand
GATTTAAGGGAGCCTCTGAGGGAAAAGCGCGTGCACGTCAGTGAAATTTGGCCGGTCGGAGGCGCGGTGGTATTTATGAGAGAAGAAGGCAAACTCCTCTGGGCCGTTGACTTGTCGTTACCGGGGCGTCGCAAACTTGGACGAGGGACACAGGGGGGGAGGAAAAATTTAGTTGGCCGGGTTTTGTAAGAAGGGAGACGGGAGAGTGCACGGACCAGGCATTGTTATGGTCGGTGGCTGGGAATGATGTGGCTTGTACTTGGCAGGGGAGACGTAAGTAGCGAGGTTGGGGAGTTACTTTGAGATGAGCGAGTGAGTGTATGAATGAATGATTATGAATATATATATATATAATATATATATTATATTAGAATAAGAGGAAACTTAGCTTAATACCTAAAAAGTATTATTGACAATGCCTACTTGAGCCTCATCTGCATCATAGTCACCTGCTGAGCTTATTTCACCTCCCAGCATAATGTGGCTAGTGAGTGTCCTTCATTGGGAAGGTCCCGACTTAGACACTGGTAGCAGATTTGACGACGGCTTCGGAATGCCTCGGTTTCCCGACCTCATCGTCTGACAGAAATCGAAGAGGAACATAGACGGAAGTGTTTGGACTTGGTGCGGGTAACAGCATCTTTCTGAGATGAAAAGAGTCAATGTTGCATAGAGGAAAGTCAATGGGATGATCGTAGGTAAGAGACATACATCAAGTCTCGCGACAGTTCCTCTTACACATGCGCGTCGCGTCGCAGTAGACATGCAACAAAAACATATAATAGCCTAAAGATATCTACCGCTATAATGAAGCCAGCGCATCATGGAAGGGGCCCGAGCCGGGTCCACTTGAATCTCAAGTCAAGTCGAGGGAAGGATCAGGTGACCGTGCACTCCCGTTGCGAACAATGAATTACGGGCAATCACATCGGGTTTCCAGCTTGTCATACCCACGATCCGTGACTTTGGGTAACTGCGGCACCTCGTTTTCAAGACCACCTTGTTTCTTCCATATTGAATTCCCAACTACTCCCTTCTCGAGAGCGGTCAATTGCAGCAATCCACAATCCCCGTAACTTCCAATCAAACGTCATCCCTCATTGAGCCAGCCAATCATTGTTCATAATGGCCTTTCAAACGCTACTATTTGCCCAATCATCGACTCCAACAGCCACGGTTGTTTTGCTTTCCAAAAGGCTAAGGGTGGCAGCGGCTTTTTATTTGCGCCACACCTGAGTAATCCCTCGTGGCACAGCAAAAGCACTCCCTTATCTTATCGTCGCTTATGTTATCCACTTCGTGTGGGAGACCAGAAAAAAAGTTCGTTCACTTGAGACGAGCGACGGCTTGGTCAAATTTTCATAGTCAACATTCAAGATAATTAATCTTTGCCCATTTCAGACGAGCAGCTGCGAAAGCGAGAGAGTTGAACTTTCGGCTCTATTCTTATTCAAAAGTCTTTGACTTCATCATTGGCCATTGACAATCTCAGCACGCGACTCTGATATCCTTGCGACGCTTCCACCTTCACATTAACCATCATGTCAACAAAACGCAAAGCGCCGGTCAAGCTGGCCGCTCCCGTCTCTCGAACAAGCGCTAGAATTCCAAACAAGACCACCATCGACGAGTCAAAGGCCTCCATCTCCGGCCCCGACGCTCTCCAAAGCTCCCAGGTTGAGACCATTGAGATCTCTTCTGACGGAGACAGCGACGAAGACCTCTCTGATGCCGAGAGCCCTGAGGAGGAGCAGCAGGCAGATGCGCCTGCCAAAGGAGCAGCTGCCCCGGCAACAAAGACCGTTAAATCAAAGATCAATGGCCAGTCCAACGATGAAGATTCCGACGCAGAACCTACATCGCCCTCGTTTGGCGAACTCCTCCGCGCTGAGAACGACATCATTGATGTTCCCTCTGCCATGAGCGCCGTTGTCGCTCAGCCCACGCGAAACGCCATCATCCCCCCGACGCATCAGTCTCTCACCACCGTCCTCTCGCAGGCCCTCCGCACCGACGACACAGACCTCCTCGAGTCTTGTCTGCACACCACCGACCTCCCCACCATCCGCAACACCATCGAGCGCCTCGACAGCGCCCTCGCCGGCATCCTCCTCAACAAGCTCGCCGCTCGCCTCTACCGCCGTCCTGGCCGCGCGGGCAACCTCATGACCTGGGTCCAGTGGACACTCGTCGCCCACGGTGGCGCCCTCGCCTCGCAGCCAAAGGTTATCCACAGCCTTAGCGGCCTGCAAAAGGTTCTCGCCGAGCGCGCAAAGGGCCTGTCGAGTCTTCTCGCTCTTAAGGGCAAGCTCGACATGCTCGAGGGCCAGATGGATCTCCGCCGCAAGATGTCCCGCGGCGCCGGCCTCCACACAAGCGGCGACTCGGACTCGGACTCTGACGAAGACGAGGATGTCATCTGGGTCGAGGGCGAGGACGAAGCTGCGCGCACACCCGGCCGAAGGCGAGGTCTCGACACCGACTTTGACGACTCTGACGACGACGCCGACGTTCCCATCACCAACGGCTTTGTCGGTGACTCTGACGATGAAGAAGATGTTTCAGCCGGCGAGGAGGATGACAGCGATGCCGAGGAGTCTCTTGACGAGGACGAGGTCAACCATGACGACGTGGATGAGTCTATGGGCGAGGATGAGGAGAGCGATGCTGAAGCCGCGGCCGCACCACCAGCCAAACTGCAGAAGACGGCTGGTAGCTTCGGCAAGCGGAGATAAAGGAGAGAATGAACATGTTGAATTCAAAAAAAGCACGTAGAGGAGAGGGGAGGGGGGAAACGGCTTGTTATCATCCCGGCGTTGGTCTTGTAGACTTTTGGGTTGTTTAATTTTTCTGTATCTATGTTTTGGCAATACGACGAGTTGATACCTCCCCATCCTCGAGCGACCACATAAGTTCACCATGTTCAGGAGTTGTAGTTTTTTGGTTCATGTCGTCATGTTCATGTTTCTGTATCTAAAACTACACATCAGGCCAAGGAATCAAACAATCCCAGAACCCTCTAGATTAAAAGAAAAAGACGAGTAATATTATACTTTGTGCAAGAATTTGCTGTATCCATCCAGCTTTGCAGTATTTCCAGCGCCATGCCATGCTAGGAGCTATGCTTCAACAAGTAAAAAAAGAGTTGCGCCTGAATACATCCATTCCTTTGTGACCTCTATCCGGGACACCCAACACCATATCGATGATTTTGCGCTTTGGATAATTTGTCCCCCCTGTGTTTTATGATTTCAAGAATAGTACAATAGATATGCGGCGATGTGAGATGCCTCTTGATGCAACTCAATCTGCCACCGTTAACCTCATGGAAGGACGCCCTGACGCCATTGTTCGATTCTGTTGGTCGAACCGCCCTGTCCAGGCATTTGCATACCGGGCTGCATCATGCCACCGCCGTAGACGCTCATGGCGCCGGCGCCGTAAGGATTTAGGGTGTTCATGCCGTTGTAACCGCCCATATTGTTCATCGCACCCATGGGGGCTTGCTGCATCGGAGCTCCGTAGGTGCTAAACACGGCGCTCTTTCGGTGGTTGAGAGCCGGCTGGTTGAGCACCTGCGTGTGAAGAGCAGGAGAAGACATGGCTGCTTGGGAATTCTGGCCGCCAAGACCGTTGTTAAAGGTGCCTCCGCGGTAGCCACCAGATTGAGCGTTACCTGGCATGCCCAGAGTCTGTGGCATCTGGCTTCGATAAGCCGCCATCTTGGCGTCACGTTCTCTCGCAAGCCTCCTCTCGTGTTCAGCACGGGCACGGTCTTCTTGGCCACGGCTAACCTCTCTCTTGGGATGCGCAGCGAGCACGTCCGACATGTTATGCATTCGGCCGCCGATTCCAGGAATCGCTTCGTCTGGGTCCTGGGCCTTTGCGTTCAATTGATTGAAGCTCATCTCCCGTTCACGTGCCTCTCGCTCAGCCTGCAAACGACGACGGCGCTGACCCAGGGTTTCTTCTTCGCCCGTCTTGGGCTTCTCGGGCTCCTCCTTTTTCTTCTCGTCGGCATCCTCAAACTGATTGAGTAGTTCCATAGAAAAGGCACCACTGACAGGTCGGGCCTTGGGTAGTAGGTTTTCTGCTTCGTCCTTAGCGGCAAGGCGCTTCTTCCTGTCGGCAAGGGTCTCTCCTTCAAACTCATCATCTGGTTCAGTAGACTGGTTTTGTACCGAGAGCTGTGCGACAGATTGTTGTGCAGAGTGAGGTGTTTGTGGAAGCTGGTTAACGCTGAGGTTGTTCATGCTTGGCTTGTTGGTAATGACCATAGATCGAGGATCCTGGCCGTGCAAGCGCGCTCTGCGATGACTAAGAGGCTCGTTTTCTTCCATCTCACGACGCTCCATCAAGCCCAGGGGGCGGTTGAGATCCATGACATTTTGCGCACCCTGATTTCTTGCTGCAATGACGGCCAAGGGCACGTCCTCATCGTCAGACTCTTCAACAGGATGTGCCTCGCCATCTTCCCAAGCCAAATTAATGCGCTTGTTGTTCCTTGTCTTGCGCTGTGTCTCGGCAACAGCGTCCATCTCTAGCAATGTCGCATGCATACCTCCAGGGAATGTTCGTTGAGTGCGTTCCTTCTGTTGCTGCTTACGCAGCTGCAACTCTGCCAACAATGTGGTCGGAGGTCCGTAATAGCCTTCTTCCTCAGAAACGTCTTCCGCCTCTTCCTTGGCTGCCCTCTGCTCGTCATCACTATGGCCATCGCTGCGGCCATCAACGCCGCCAGCCAGGCCTTCAGGTTCGGTCGCATTTGTATCGGCGTTGACCGGACCTAACCCTGACTCTGACTGAGCCGTTTGGGCATTATCATCATCGCTGACATGACTGTGGCGTTTGCCAAGCCACATAAAAGAGGACTTTTTTCTGTGATGTTTTCCTCCGGATTCCGGTTGGAGAACGGTAGACGCAGCGACCGAGGCGCGTTTCTTTTCCTTGCCGTATACTTCCTTGCCAAGTTTACCAGCACGTTCATGGTCGGTGAAGGCGCTTACTGGGGCGTTTGCAGATGCATCGAGGATGCTGTCGAGAGTGGCCATGGCTGATCCATCCTTGACCTCGATGTCTGCCTGCGTCGTCGAGGGCAAGTCGAAGAAGGCACTTGCCCTCAGTTGCGGTGGCAGATTGGACAATCTTGACTTTCGCTTATCATCAGACAACCGTTGAGGACGCCTCAAACCCTCAACCGGTATATTTTCATTTCCTTCATGTGGTAGCGCAGGGTCGCCGCCTCGGTCCGAGTGCACAGATCGAGCAGCGTCTGAATCTTGACCAAGACCTCCAAAGCCATCAGTCGATAACGCAGCAAACGATTCTCGGTGGCCAGCAAGAGGATCGGGTAGCCAAGAGTCTCTGGTTGTATCCCGCTCCGAGGCCTTATCCTCCACATCTAACACTCGAGATTGTCTATTGCCTTCAAACATTGCACTCATCACCTGGGAACGTCGCTTATTCCTTTCACTAGCCTTGGGCTTGTTGGATAACTTGGGTGGCAGGTTGATCATTGCAGGGACACGAGCCGGGTAGTAGAGCATCTGCTGGCCAGACTCAGGGTCCATGTAAGATTGTGGCCGAACACCGCCTGAAGGGGGCATATGATCCCGAGGTCGAGGTTGGGGGTCCAGGTCATCGGGGAGAGCATAAGGATCGTCCTGTTCCGGAACCCAGTGGACACCATCAAAGTCACCAAACGCATCTTGGCATTGTTGGAAGGTTGTATCCGACTGAGAACTTCCGGGTCGTTTAGGATCGCGAGATTCCTGTTCAGCAACGGGGCCAGTGTTTGCGTCGGCATGTGGTTGCTCGTTCTTGGATTCAAGGAAATCGCTGTCACCCATCATGTTTTGGAAAACATCAGTAGCAGGCATGTTGGCATCACGAAGTTCGTCTGGCATGAGAGAATCACTCTTGGGATTCTTGGGAGGAGTCTTGTCGGCCATGTCGAGGACCTTTTGCGTCAGTGCGATGGGTTCTGATTCTGAAATCTCCGCGAGAGAAACCTTTGTAGACCGAACGCTTCGGACGGATGCTTTGCCCGGGCCGTGTCGTGATAAGACCGAGTCGAGGTCAAAGTCAGGTCGGCCAGCCGAGTTTTTGGACCCTGATCTACGGCGCCCGGTAAAGGAGTGGTTCGGAGAAAGTACAAATCCACCTGGGGAGTAACCACCGTTCCGTGCAGCGTTATTTGTGGAAACTATAGATGAAGCAATAGATGGATGCCGTCTTAGTTGTTCGACAGCTGAGCCGGGGTTGCTAGTATAGTCGTCGAAAGAGCGGGAGGCCTTGAGGTTGGCAGCAAGTATGGAGGAACGTCTGCTATCGGATCGCTTTAGTTCGGTGTGTAAATCACGGATCGCATCGTCGATGGAACTGGTCATAGACAGTCGCTCGGCGGTCGCTTCAAGTTGTGCGATGTTGCCGACGTATGCACCCGATCGAGCCTGGGGGGTGATGTCGGGGGTTGGATGTTTGATGTCGAGGGATGGCGAATCGGGTGCAGTGCGGACGATAAGCTTTGGGCGAGGCTTTACGAAGGTTGTGTCGTGTTGAGTAGTGCCAACCCGGAGAGGAGGAAGGGATGTAGCATGCGAGGGAGAAGAGTCGTTGCGAGAGGAATGGCCGTTGCGGTGACCTTGATGCCCAGGGGGAACAGAATCGTTGCTAGTGGAGGCCGTGCTGGACATGGCCTGGGTGGCGCCTCGAGTAGCGGTAGCACTGTAGTGGCTGGCCGCCTGTGCGGGTGCTGTGGCTCTCCCTTGTGCAGGGAGCGTCTCCGCCGACAAAGGCCCTGTAGAGGCTGGAGTAGTCTCGGTCTCGTATTGCTGATTTCTCGGCGAGCTGGAGCTGTCTATTCGATACTGTTGCTGATCGGAATGGGGGCCCCTGAGACCAAGACCAGGAGCGGGTTCGGGTTCGGGTTTGGCGACGTTGGATGGGGCGCTGCTATTTTGGGCCGATGTGCCTGTCGTATTGCGCGCTGCTGGCGAAATAACTTTTAGCTGGGATGGCCGTGCAGTCGCCTCCTTTGACGGGACTGTATCGTCGCTGTGGCTCAAAGACCCTGAATATGACTGCTGGGTTCGAGGATGTTGTTGCTTTGATTCTGGAATAATTGTGGAATAAGCATTATCGTCATCAGCAGCGGCACGTGTGCGTTCGGCGTGTCCGTCATCTGCAGAGGCGGTCCCTGGACATGCAGGCTGAAGATCTGCGGCGTGCTGGCTTTGGCTGCTAGGGCCCGTATTAGCGGACGACCCCGCTGGATTGGCCGGTGATTGGCTGGTCTTGTCGGCAGGGCCAGCACTAATACCGCCCGACTCAAGATGGGTGTTGTCAGTGTCGAGGAAGAACGAGTCGGTCATCATGCTCAGCGGTGTCGTGGTTTGGTCGGCCAGCGACTGAAATGAGACCAGCTCGGGACTTGTTGTGAGAGGAGTAGAGAGGGGAGAAGAGAGGAGGACGGGCTCAAGCCGGGAGTCGTCTTGATCTGGGCCGCGTTCAGGCATTGCAGCTTGCTCCGAAGGGGTCATGATGGATGGCCAGGCAAGTTGGGATCTGCGCCGCTCGAGGGCGTTGGCGGCCTTTAGGTTGATTCTTATCTCTCAAGGATTGACCAGCGTCCGACTCGTCCGAAGACCGGGTAGTCAAGGAAAGCTTGTGTAAATAGACGAGATGCACAAACAATCTTATCTAACTGTTGCTCCAAGTGTGGTCAATCCAAGTCAGTCACGGGTCAACATCCCATGATATGTCGGGCTGAAGTCGGTGTGTGCTTTGATAATAGTTGGCTGCAGGCGTCGCAGTTTTGGTAGTAGCTTGCTGATAGTGGGAGTCGGCGTCAATGGTCGAGAAGCTGGCGCGCAATTGACTATCCCAAGAGCTGACAGATGAAGGAGAATCGAAGCTAGTATAGTAGATTCAGACTGCGCAGCAGTGAATAAAAACAAAGTCTGAACAGTTGATGGTGGTCCAAGTTTGACGGCCGGATATTGAAAGTCAAGGGTCCTTGTCGAGCGACGGGAACAAGGCGGGAAGGATAACTAAGGGTAGAGGTCGGCCGGAATAAGACTGGAATGGCTGCAACTATAAACCAGCACAGACTGGCACAGACAAAGAGAGCGAGAGTGAGAGCCGGAGGATATGTACCAGGGCACAAGCACAAGCCAACCAAGGTTTCCGGTACAATATCTGGGGCCGCGTCGCATGGAGAGACAGGATGATCCAGGTACTGAGCCAGGTACGCGCGGAAGGGCCCGCAAGACAGGCAGGCCAGAAAAATCCAGATATAGGCGAGATGAGATGCGCGAAAGAAACGTGACTCTCAGAGAATCAACGAGGTTGGCCCGTACCTGACGGCGGCGCATTCGCAGATGCTGTGCGACAGAGGTTGGAAGCTTAAAGCGACGAGGATCATGGACTGGACTGGCCTGGACTTGAGGCGTGCACGGCCAGTCACTGCAGGCGCTCTCTCGGGTTGGACAACGGGAGGTACAAAAAGGCAAACGATGAAATGAAGGGTCGGTCCGAGTAGCACAAGAAAGGTAACGGGAGAGTGAGTTGATGTTGTTAGTGAGGAAAAAGTTGAAAAGTTGGAAGTGGCAGCCGTTGAGAGAGTGGGACAGTTCCAAGACTTCAATTTGATAAGAATGAGATTGGTTTTTCTTGCGCTAGATAAATTACCATCTTGAGTCGCGCAAAAGAAAGATACCTACATGGGTTGACTTGGGGAAAGTAAATAAGTTTAAACTCAAATAGTCAAATTTTGCGGCGTTGAGTGCATCACTGTAAGAGCTTGCTTCCTTCTTACACTTTAACTAAATTCTATTTTAAACTCTACCACAATCTGTACAGCAAGCCTGCATCTGATCTTGCGTCGTAAAAGGTACTGTAGCTTCCATTAAGCGCCACTGCATGCTACAGCAGAGTTAAAACACGGCTTTTCACCACTCAAGACCTTCAAGGATCGTGATGGGATGGGACTTCTCTGAATCTCTTTTTCTTTTTTCTTTTTTTCTTTTTTTTCTTCCTTCACTGCATTGATGATTGGAAGCTAGAACAAGTAGAAACGCTCGTCTCCACACAATTGATCCCTTTTCTGCAGTAGCCAATGTTCTAATATTAACAAGAAACAAAAAAGAAAGCAGACTTTTCTCTACTCGTTTTACTTTGTTTCAGATCAGCATTCAAGGGAGCAGAGAACAGAGCAATTGCAGTCATATCACGTCACCATTCCCCTTTCCCCAGCTCAAACACCCTCCATCATTAAACACCAAAACATCAACAAGATACCTCTTCTGACCGTAGCTCGAGATGGTGCCGTTAGACTCTGCTCGAATCCCACGCGAGAACCGATACCCACCATCTCGTCATGGTCTTCCCTTCCCTGGCCAGGCTGCCTTGCTTTTTGCTTTTTTCCCCGGAAGCGGCAGAAGATTCAAGCCAAGTTTGCAGTCCCTGTTCCTCATGGCTTTTGGGGTTTCCCATAGGTTCAGCACCACTTTAGTGCTGTCCCTGGATCCTCACACAGCTCCGCTCTCTCTGCAGGAGCTGGAAGCTTGCTTGGCTGCAGCTTGTTGATGCTACGGTATTCCATGCCGGGCTTTGAACAAAGTACGGTGTATGGGATACGCAATAACGCATTCAAGGCGAGCGCAGAATGATGACGCTCGAGATTACAGCTGTGCCGCTCTTGTCTTGGTCACCGGGCGGTCTCAAGGTGGTGAGCTTTGTCTTGGCTCTCTACGTGGTACGTAGAATGTCTGACCTCTCATCACATTGCATCTCGATGAACAACGACCAGGGTCTAAATGGGTCAGATCAAAGTTGACAGGGTCATCCTGTACTCACTCAACAGCAGAAAACGGCTCTCGTCAATTGCAACGCGCAACGGTCAAGCCTCAACGGAAAACAATCTCTCGTCAACAGCTTACCCAACCCTCAACCGTCTTTGTTATCGCCCTTCAGTTGCACAGTCACAATGTGGCGTCCCTAATCCTTGCTCACAACCACGTTTAACCCTGGTCAGTCAAAGAGCAGCCAGGGGAAACAATGTTGCGGGCATCATTTCATGCAGGGGCATGCAGTCATCTCGTCGCAATGAAGCAATCCCATACAAGCCGCAGAGTTCCGGATGGTAAAGTGACATTGCCATCGTGAAGCTACAGAACAGTAAAGTTAAAGTATGGTTGCAGTCGGTTTCCTATCCAAATTGCCGGTTGCCGGGCTGTGTTTCTGCTGCAATTCACTTTGAAACGAGCGGCCTGTCACTTTGTTCTGTTTACAAAACATCAACGGTTTCCAAGACAGTATTGTTTACCTGATACACTCGGCCATATATCCTCAACACGAGTCATTCTTCACTTGTAAACTTGAAAAGCTTCCTCCTCATTATTTGAGTCATGGGCTGGGTCTCAGAACTGCCGATGTAACTCGCTGTAACCATACATTACGTTTATCTCTATTCAACGATTTTCTCTATGCACAGGTAAGATCGTCATCCAAACGTTGTTTTCCCTAATCCCTATACAGTAACCCACGCCGAACCATATTTCACGCCGGGCTCTTCGGCTCCTGTGGTTGTGGCCGTTCTTCTCGTTTTGTCTCCGACTCTCCCGCGGGTTGTGTCCGACCCTCCATCCGTTGCCGCTCCTCCACAGTGAGTTCGCTCTTAGCAGACCCAATCTGGATGAATGGTATAAATAGTAAGGGGACTAATGCCACCCCAAACGCCAGCCAGAAAGCAACCTTGTAGCTCTTTCGAAGCCCTAGGTCCTCCGTCTCGGCAACTGCAATGTCTGCAATACCGAGGAAGAAACTTATTCCCAGGAAAAGAACACTGTTGATCAGAGCACCGGCAAGTCCTTGTCTATGACTTGGCATGTTCGTCGTGAGGAAGATGTTGCTGACTGTAAAGGTGATATCGATGCCCAGAGTGCAGCATACCATGGCTGGGAACACCCACGCCCAGTAATTGGGATCCTCGGGCATAAGGGCAAATAACAGCATGCATGTTGCATTTGCTGAAGATGACAGAAACAGCAGTGCTCGTCCTGGTAGGAAATGCAACGTAAAGCCTCCGACGGTGCCAATGATAAGACCACCAACACACATCGGGATATACCACACAGCAGTGATGAGAGGTGATTTGTGCAGCACCAGCTCCATGTAGAAGCTTGAATAGAATAGGAACAGGCCGAAAGTACCAAAAGCCATGAATAACGCCGCTACAAAGCGCTTCATACCCTTCGGCGCAAAGAGACCGGCGGGCAGAAGAGGGACTCGTGCCTTGTGTGTTTCGACATACCACGCTCCGATTAAGAATATGATGCCGAGAATCAATGTCACGATGATATAGGGCGTAGCCCAGCCGTTCGGGGCATGGGAGCTGTCCGTGAGGGCATACACAACAAGGAGAAGACCCGGCACTATGGTTCCAACTCCCCACCAATCCATAGGGATATCAACCTTTCTATCACGGTAGTCGAAGGGAACAGCCAGTAGCGAGACTCCCGTGACAACAGCGAAGATGATGGTGCCGATCCAGAAGTACCAACGCCAGTCAAGAAACTCGGCAGCCAGACCTCCAATCAAGATACCGAAAAAGAATCCCAGCGGGGCGAAGGCACCATATATCGCAAATATGAGGTTCTTTCGTGGTCCAGGACGATAGAATTTACCCATAAGCATAACACCGCCGGGCAGGTAGGCGGCTGGCCCGAAGCCCTGGAGGGCGCGGCAGAAGATGAGCATCATATAGTTCTTGCTAAACCCCGCGATGAGTGCCCAGAGCAGAAACCACAGTAATCCGCCGTTAAAAACAAGATAGCCGCCGTACATGTCGCCCAAGCGGCCCATAGGGAGCAGCATAGCTCCTGTGATCAAAGAGAAGACGCTTGAGGGCCATGTCTGGGAGGCAGCCGGAATCTCGAGTTCCTCTGCCAATGGAGGTAGGATTACGTGAAACCCAGAGACGAAGAACTCCTGATTGTGTCAGTCTATTTTGTATTAGGACACGGAAGATGACATAAGGGATCAAAAAATACACGGAAAGGGAATAAGTGGGAGATCGGCGGATTTTGTTACAAGCGATTCGGATGTTTCTTTCTGGTCCTGGGGACAACTTACTGCTAATAGCATGGAGCAAAAGACAGAAAAGCCAAAGCCCAGTTCGGCCCATATTGACTTGAAGACTTCTGGTCGTTGACGGCCAAGCTTTTCGACGTCGACCGACGAATCCCGGCTTTGAACTCCGGCTCCGGCCTGGGCTCCGGCATTCTCCTCGTCGGGCCGGCTCATGGTTCTCTCTAGAAATCGAGCAAGGTGAGACGGACGAGGTTTAATGCCTTGCTATAACTGTGAGAATACTCAACAAAGACGAGTCCATAAGGAGAGAGAAGAGGAACAACCCATATTGGGGCACCATTTCGCTTTGTAGTTGAATCAACATGTTCACTACGTAGTAGAATCCTGCTCTGACCAATCCCAAGGGCAATACCACCTCGGGCAGCCCCATCTGGTGTGGACCGGTACGGGAAAATTTGCCTCCTTGGGTTAGCAGAGATCTTGGGCTGACAAAACACGGACGCCATGTTTTATGCTTATTGACCCCGGGAACTGCCATATGACGCCCAAGACGATGCGTGCTTTGGTAAGATGACGACCTGGTCGTGGAGTTGAGGTGTGAGATGACGCCCGAAATAAGGGTTTGAGAAGGTGATGTGACGACCGGCGGATGAACTCTACCATGGAATTGGTAATCATTATCGATGAACGGGAAGTGAATAATCAGATCATGACATCTCTTGAGGGCAATGGCTGGCTGTTCCGTGTAAGCCATCTTGTCCTCAACATCAAGGCCGCATGCCATGGACTCAGCTCACCTACCGAGGAAACTTGGCTTTGCTCTTAAGCCTTTTAGCCTTGTAGTATATTCTCTTGGCAACAGTGTTCTGTGTTTTGCTCCACTGCGTAGGTATTCCAAGACAGCTTTTTTATTTATCAGCCCTATCATGATCTGGAGCCCACTGCCAGCGGGGCTCGTGCAGAAGACGGGACCGGTAGAGGGTCTGAGTTGTGATGTGTTGATCTACAGGTCCTTGCGTTGGAGCTGTTCTCTTGGCGAGTGAATTACTTGCAGGAAGCGGATACAGACAGGACAGGTACTTGTTGGTTAGAAAAGGGGGCCGTGGAGGCATGTATCTTTTCGTTGGCCATAACAAGTGGCGTTGATGTTTCCAGGTTGGATGATGGTGTTGTAGAAGCCGATCTAGTTGTGTTTCGTAATCCGCAGGACCCTGTTCGCTTCATTGAACCTTCGAGTAGATGGTTTCGAACACTGGCTGATCATTGGTAGCTTCGGCGACAAGTTGGGCTGTATTATAATCCCATAGTTCTCGATTAAGCTTCTAATTGGATAGTATGGCGGTACAACCCCATTAACGTGTCAAATACCTTATAATTCTTTATAGTACTGAGTGGAAGTAAATTGAAGGACTCTTGGTGGCAGTCCAGGGTAATGGGATGCATTGTTGAATCATGGCGAAGAGCAGCTGAGTGACTCAACAAATGACCTAATGATTGACTTTATTATGATCTTGACCTGAAATAGTAATCTTGAACGAAAAGCTTCATAATGTCTAATCTTGTCATGTGATCGAGAAAAAGTGATATAGCATGCAGTATCATGGGTTTAGGTTACAGAAGTAAAATTTAACATGATGATATGAACAAACAAGAAAGCAAGCCATAATTTACCTTTTATCTGAACGCATCGCCTCCAGTTAAACATTATTTGGCTTAGGTCTTTAATCTTATCATAGGGGTCGAAGATATTTATATAACCATTATGTGACAGCTAGGGATACAGACGCAGGCCATAAGAAACACTGAGATGATGTGCTCTCAAATCATGCCTGTGCGGTGTTTCGCTCAGTAGAGTACAAACCAATTACATATTTCTTGAACTCGAGTGGACGAGTCTCGTCAAAATGGCCTTGGTCCTTTGGGAGGGAGTGACATACTTCTCGTGGTTCTCACAGTTATTCGAGACAGATGCAACGGGGCGAACTCGACACCATGTTATTCAGACTTATGCTAACTTAGTAGAGAAAAAGCAGCAGCGATAAAACAATACCTTGTAGGCGAAAGCTAAGAGCGGCATCGATTGAAAACATCTTCACTCTCACGAGGATCGCACTTATAGAGCTGTGACTGAAACTAAACCATCGCCACCATATATATATACCAAACAGGCGAACAGTCGCGAGATCATATTTGAGCCGACTGATCATCGGGCTGAAACCGCTATCGTGACATCGAGAACGGCAACTCTACGCTTGCACCAACGTGACACAACAACTTGGCTTGAGTGACAACCGCCCAAGTACCGCGACTTACGGCAATAAGGTTACAAGCTTGACGTCGTGGTAGGACCCTGCGGGAGTTATCACAGCGCAATTGCCGCTGCTCGCTCGTCCGCAAGAACTCAATCTACGAGTCGCGCATGTAGGACTTGGCGTGTAGATCTCGACGCACGAGTCGGGGAGAAGCAACTCAACTGACGTCGTGAGCGCCGAACTGCACGACGGACCCTTTATGATCTGCGCACCAAGATCAGCGATTTGGAGAGAGATGGTTGGCTGGATAGCAGCAGCGCATTCCAGAAGTCAATGGCGGCTTTTGTTTGTGCGGAGAGGACGGCGTTGATAGGATCTGAAGAGGTGGTTAAAGTTCAGTCGGGTGTGGCATGTGCGGCGGGAACACATGGCTAGTGGAGTTGATCTTTTAAGATGCTGGGGTAAATAATCGCCGGTAGACACATTAAATTCATATCAAAGTTGATGTCTCGAGGGCTTTATCTCCTGGCCGACTTCGGACGTGGCTGTGAGACAGTGGGATGCCATCTGGGGTAACACGACTTCCGAAGTGACACACAACACAGACCAGAGTTCGTTGCTACAGCATGACGAGCTAGGACGAAAGACTGCAACCCTCAAGAGCGAAAGACAAAGAGACATCGTGAGTTCAGTTCGCAGAGCGGTGAGCACCACAAGGACAAAGACCCATGTAAGTCATCCAAGAACTAAACTTGCTAGGAAACGCGACGGTCAAGTTGTTCCCTGTCTTCAACTAATTCTACCAAGCTGCCAAATGGCAGGCTTGCATGAAAAAGAGTCCACGTGGAGGTCCTTTGAGATAGCCAAGACTAGACAGAAACCTGAAATAAGACGAGGTCATTCATCACCTGAGGACCCGGGGCACAGGATAAGATATGCTGCATTGATCCGATACAACAGGCAAAAAGGTTAATTCAACAACATCAGGAGAGGGTGAGCTCAGATTGAAAACCTGTATACTGGGCAGATCTTGGCTTTGTCGTGATGAAAGAGCGGATGTTTTTGGTTTGTTTAGTGCCGTGAGAGAAGAGGGCCTCGTGCTTGATTAAGTTGCGGGCGCCGTTCCGGGGAAGTAAAAGGCGATGGCGGGCGGATGCGGTGAGTGCGGGGGATCAACCAGGTTATGTAGAGGGCAACAGATTGTTCCGTATAAGTGGCTGCTTTAGTAGAAGGTTGGATCTTGTCTCCAACGTTTTCGCTTTGTTTTTGGCGAGTCAAAATTAGACTACACCGAGCTGCAATACGATATCGTATCTTGATGTGTGTGTGTGATGAATGCATCGAGTGGGGGTTTAGAACAAGCCAATTTCCGTACTATTGAACCTTGAGTTGAATTTCTCACGATGGCTTCATTTAGCTGTTCCAAATATAATGACCTGCAACTCTCTCTACCTTTATATTAAAGTGACTCACATGTCTCTCTCTACCAAGGAAACAGACCTCCAGATCAGCGCCGACATAGGAATTGAATTCCAGTTCTCCTCAACGAAATCAGCGGCGTGGCTTTTTGTGTAACACACCACTCGCTCAACCAGCGGTTGCACACAAGCACGCATCTTGCACTGCAACCAACAGCAGATCTCACAGCAGGAGACGAAAAGGCCCTTGAGGCTCTGGCTTGGAGTGGGTGTGAAGATTGCGACGCCCTGAACGAGATAGATAACGGACCTGACGATGGAGGGTTGCAGCGCGAGAAAAAGTCATGAGAATTCTTTTGGTGATGTTTATTCTTGGATAGATAGCTTCACTGCTGTGCTCTGCTGCTTATTCGCCCTGAGTTCGACTAGGTTTGCTACCCTCTTCTGGTCTTGACTGCATCTCTAGTACAGTTCGTCTCGACCTTTTTGACACTGATGAATTTAGCTTGTATTGGCTAAATATCCGAGTTTCATCGCTATCCCTTTGTCTTTGGGGACTGAAATAGTCGGTGAGGGCGGAACTGCAGGAACAAGCACCATTAGTTAGTAGTTGGGTCGGCTGGTTCAGCGTAGCCGCACCGGCTTCGGGGCCCGGGCGGGAACACCAAAAGAACCCCGGGCGGACGCGGATGCGGGTGGCGAGCCAGGAGCTGCATGCTGATGCTGATGCTGGCTCATGCTGCTGTATCATGTTCTGTCTTCTGTGTCTGTTGTGCGGCAGAGGAGAAGAGGTTGATCCTCCAAGTGTTGGGATCATAGAGTTGGTTGATGATAGCCACATGAAGCACCTCACGAACTTTGATTACACCTCTTTTGACTGGAATTGACGGGTGTGAGTAGATTAGTCGTTCGCTGACGTTGCTCAAGTTTTGGATCAATTGCTCAATCAAAAGGGCTTTGATCAAGGTCACCAGCCTGTGCGAGTTGAGGAGTTAACAACTGTATATCCTGACTCAAACTGGTCTTTTGCCTGGACGACGATGACCATGGCACAGTATTCAACTGCTCATCATGTCACATGCACTGGCTATCTACCCTCTTCTCATCTCGCCTTGTTAATGAAACCCCACCATGACCGCCGCCTACTCCAAGACACCCCCACCAAGTCTGGACTTGAGGCTGTGGGTGACAGAAATAGCAAGACATGGTTCCCACGGGGAAACCGCTTTGGTGCCCGGACTAAGAATATCTGGGCAGAACGAGACCATCGTGAACTCGTTTTCAAAGAATGAAGAAACTGGAAAGCAGATGTTAGCGTCCTAAATTCTTGGTTGTCTTGTCGGAATGGGACCATGAATATCATCATCGCCACCCAGGGTCCCCTCCATAGCAGATCCCCAATCCCCAGCACCCGATTGCCTTGTGCTAGAGCAGGGTATGACAGGGCCCTGTGCCAAAGACCCTTTCTTGTGTTCCAGGGGTCTGGTCTGCACTTTTTGCCTCGGGAGCTGATGTCCGACTATCGTGTCATGGCAACTCAACTGCAACTCGGCCGTATGCCACCAGACGGGCAGCTGGACAGTTGATAACGGGCTTGGAGGATGGCTTGGACTGGGCGATTCGATAGTTTTGTGGCGGTATCCGTACTGAGTACTGACCTGCTCTGGAGGGATATGTAAGAGAAAATAGTGAGACTGGCATGGATAGAGACAAGGAGATGACATGACGGCCATCGTCTGTGCGAATCGTTGCCCGTTGATTTGACTGAAATGTGAACTTGTGACCGCCGGCGCCGGACGCCAGCCATTTACCGATTCATTCATCCATGGAGATGAGAGTCGAGAAACAAGGTACCTCTACTACCGAAAGCAGACTATTTTGGTACCTTGGTCTTGGTCCTGGTTATCCCCAGTCCGTCCCAAGCTGCAGTGCAGTGCAGTGCCTTTGCAGCTGCATCTGCATTCTCGCCCCGCCCGCCTCCAAAAGCCAAAAGCCAAGGTCGCGCTCTTTCTCTCTCTCTCGGGTCTGCCTTTTTCGTTCCAACCGTTTCTTGCTTGGTCTATCCATCACTGTCGTCACTAGCAAAAAATCAGACCAGACCAGACCACCCCAAAACCAAACCTCCTCATATTTTCTCATCGCCATCGTCGATTTTTTTTTCTTTTACTGCACTAGACGAGCGGTTTTCCTCTTCCTCATTGTCTTTTAGTTACCTCATCTGCACAGGCTCAATCTCTGTCGCCCTTTCTTCCCTCTATTACTCACTTGTTTTTGTCCACCCTTGCCCCTCCAACTTTCCATTACACCTGAAGCGCAGCGCACGCGCGCAGGCTAAGTACGAGCAACAACCCAGTCGAGTTACCTAACGCACGAGTCACCTTTATTTGATTCATCCGACCCTGGTCCCTTCGTTTCCTCCCTCCTCTTCTCATCATGGCCACGCCAGAGAAACCTCGGCGACGGTTTGCTCCAGAGCCCATTGAGACCACGTTTGTATCGAGTCGAAACGGCAACAAGACGGGAAATAAAGACGACCAAAAAGCAAACCCCCAGACGCCACGCACAATGCGACCTAACCCAGAACCTACCCCCGAGCCCTCGCCGCGCTCACCGTCGCCCGGCCTCCATGAATTGCAGCAAAAGCCCAAGCCCAAGCGACGCTTTGCCCCCCAGTTGATCGAGAGTTCGCGCAGGAGTCGCAGAGTCGGAGATGCTGGGCCAGCCACGAAACCCACCGACAAGACCGACATCACCCCTTACACAAAGAACATCTACACCGCTACAAAACCCCGCGGCAGGAGACGAGAAGATTCCCACGATGCTCCCCCAAACGGTCCTAGGCGCCGCGAGTCGGAGGATGAGAATGTTGTTTCGTTCTTGCTAGAAATTGCTGCAAAGGAGGCCGAGCGCCAGATGCAAGAGGCTGCGCTGGCTGCTTTTCCCAACAGCCACGTCCGTGAAGGAAACGTCGACCATTTCTACTTCCGCGAGAGCTCAGGGAGTGATCAGTCTCCCGAGAGCACCTCTCCGGCTCCTCAGCATGTCCATCGCCACAATTTGCGGCGGAAGTCGTCCGACAGCAACCTCAATTGGTGGCACAAGCAGGCGCAAGAGCATGCTGAGCAGGTCAAGCAGGAACAGCAACATGACGATCCCATGGTTCTCGACAAGCCAGGAGAGATGGATGTCGTCGTTGAGGAGCCCGAGACACCAGCAGCTAAGCAAGATGAAGACACAGTTATGCGCACCGACACGGCCGATCTCGACAACATGGACCTGGATGCTCCTCCAGATCCGATGTGGACCACCTCCAATACGCCTCGTGACAGCACCAGCAAGCGGTCATCAATTGGTGCTACTGGCCCCATTGGAGAGTCGCATATGCCGCTCCTCGAGACCGAGTCCTATCTGACTGCCGAGCAACGCAACAAGGCCCAGTCTCCTGCACCTGCAGCATCCCGACCTATTGGTGAATCTACTATGCCCTTGATCCCATCGGCGCCCACCGTCCAGGATGCCCCATATGCCAAATCTTCTCAAATACCCCCAGACACCGGCGGCTTTCGAAACGCTGCCCGGCCATTCGGACGTCCTTTCGGAGGCTTCGCAAGCAGAGCACCCCCTCCCATGGTCAAGAAGCGTCTTGGTGTCACTCCACCCATGCTGGGCAGAGACCTCGTTTTTCGGAAGTGCCCGTCTCCCAAGCAGACCAAGCTCGAGCCCGATCACCCATTCGCAGAACGCCATGCCGAGGAGAAGTTCCGGGACCTCTCGGGACAGAACGGTCTATGGCGAGGTTATTGCTTCAGATCAGACTCGAACGATGCCTACCTGGTGCCAGCAGACCTGCATGCCCCACCGATGCTGTCCACGCCCAGACCGGTGGCCACTCCCGGCGGTGCCTCGCATATCAGCTCTCCATCTTTTACAGACGAGCCCGCTTCTCTCAATGGCACGGCCAATGGCGCAACCAACGGCACCGTAGAGCACCGGACACGGGCCGGTCCCCCAAAGGGTCTCCACATGCTGCACGGCATTAATGAGCGCCTGCAGAAGGAAAAGGCCCATGCTGAGCTTGAGGAGAAGATAGACCAGGAGTTTGACGATAGCTTCGTCACTCAGGTGTACAACTACCTATCACTAGGCTACCCCGCCATGGCTCGCGCTTTCGATGAAGAGCTATCTCGGATTAGTCTTATGAGCATTAGCGATCTCGAGAAGGATGACGAGAAGCAGCTTGCCCAAGGCCATCTTGTCGAGCCTGAGACCGACAAGCCTCGCGATCAGAGATGTCCACGATGGCATGCTCTTCAGTCGTATATCAAGGAGTGGGCCAGACAGCATCCCAATCTTGACAGCATGGATCCCGTTGGATGGGGTGTTCGAGAGCGACGAGGCAGCTGGGCTGTCTAGTCTGCTCTCTTCCGCAATATTCATTATGCGCCCATTTACCATTTTACATGTGGCGTATGAGAGCTCCCAAGTTGAGGGAGCCCGATCGATTCTTACTGTGTTTCAACCATGGACGGGCGTTTTATCTTATTGCAACGTAGGCATTTTCCGACGATTGCAGTCCTTGCAAAGGTTTTCAAGCATCATGGCGGGACGAGGGTTGTCCCCGGAGCGGTTTCCGTATTGTCTGTGTAGACAAAAAGAGTAGAGAGGAAGCGAAACTTGTGGCTTTACTTTTCAGCCAGCAGTGGAATGCCTAGACATTGTGAATTTTACTAGAAGGTCAAATATGGGAGGAAAAGAAGGACAAAAGTGTATTGAACTGAAGGGGTTGGCCTGGGTGGCAGCGTATGTGATTGCACGGCTGCGCATACACATGGGGAGCTCTATTTTCTAGAGACAACACAGTTTACAGCTCGTCCGAATTGGATAGAGAGTGTTGAGTCCACGGATATGAGGTCCATCGACGTAATAATAAGAGTCCTAACCATTCATTCTTCTGATTGTGCCATGACTAGATCATAGTTTCGCCTACTTTTTCCCACTCGCTTCAATGACCTTCCACGCTCTCCCACCAACATCAACAGCATCCCCCTCTTTCAAATTTTCCTCTCCCAAGATCTTCTCACAGGGTAAACCCCCCTCTCCCATCCTAACCGTCCTCTTCCAACCATCCTCCCTCCACTCCCACCTATCTAACGCAATCTCTTCACCAACCCTCAACAACCCCTGTGCATACCGTCCCAACCTAACCACAGACCCCCTAATGCCGTTCTCATCATCATGTGTCTGCAGAACCAGCGCCCTCACGCCCTTCTCCCCAGGGACAGCCTCAGGCGCAGCATCATCCCAAAGCTCCTCGTACGCCGTATCAATACCCGTGGCAGGGTTGACCATACTGCCCTTTTCAAGCGTGAGGCCATCGGGCTGCGGATACATGAAACCTGCATCGGAGGAGAGTTCACGAGAGGATATCCACTGGTGGAATGTTGAGTGGGATGTTAGATTGCCGTCTGGGTCGGGGAGACGGGTTGATACTGTTGTGCCGGCTATGGCCCAGTCTAGACAGGATAGGGGGAGGGGGTCTGAGGTTGTGTTAGTTGTGAGGATGGTGAAGGGGGAGGTTTGCGTACCGTCTTGGCCGGACCATGAATCGGAGGAGTTTGAGGGGAGGAGAATGCGCAGATCGACGAAGTGGCTTTTGGGAGAGGTGATGACGATTGTTGATGTTGGCTCTGAGGCTGGGTCGGGGAGCCAGCGGATATGCTTTCTTATTGAGATGGTGCCCATTGTAGTGGATAGTCGCTTGTATGTGAGTATATGATGAGTATGTATGAGCATGAGCATGAGTATGAGTCTGGGTATGAGTCCTGAGGGGCGCATATGCGGGGTTGGCGATTGACGAGTGGAAGGCTGATATCCACTTGACACTCACTCACTCTATCAAGTTTAACATGATACGGACACCGAGGGACGACGCAGATTGTATTACCATCTCGTACTGACAGATAGTGAAAAGGTGCCTCATCTCCATTGCTAAGAATGTCATATCAGTTTCTTACCCAAACTACCCTAACAACACAGATTTCAAGACAAATGCAGAAGTAAAGAGAGAACACAAATGAACATGAAAATAGCCAGAAACCGCAAGCTCTCTTGCCCTGGTAAACGAATGCACGAATGGAGGTTATTAAGCCCGCGAAGGTGCATCTGAAAAGAATAGGTTGTTTTATAAATCTTTCCAGGCCAAGGAAGATTGCCTCTGCCGTGAGGATTGCCCCTATATAGGTTAACAACAAGAAATCCATGTCACCAGATGGAAAACCAAGGTCTCGACAGAGTCTGGGAATAATTGACCGAATCAGCATATATATGCCGCCGGAGAGAGGAAGAAACAAGGCGATCGGGGCAAGTGAGAATCCTAAAGGATTACTTTCAAGCCTCGATTCGATAAGAAACCGAGCGATAAAAGACCGATAGGTCAGGAACAATAGTCCTAGGATAACAGGCAGGGGTATCGCGTATGCAGCCTGAAAGGCTGGCGTAACGATTCGAGCAAAACCTGATCCTGAGAGTGATGGATATGGACTTTCTGATAAGAAATCTGCGTCCAGTGACATCAAGAAAACCCCAACAAAGATGGTGTCAAAGGCTGCTTGCTTCATGGCGTCGACCCAGTTCAACCGAGGCACCCAAAGCGAAAAGCCTACCCAAAGAAGTTGAAGCATTGGGCTGAAGATCATCATGAAGAAGCAAAATTGCAAGAGGGGCAAGATGACACCCTTATTCTCTGTCAGACCGAGGACGAAGTAGATGCCAATCTCTAGGTAGGACCATGCTGCCAAAAGGAAGACGCCTTGATAGACAGCTGTGTCAACGTATTCAAGATCCCTACTGATTCCCGTGGAAGTAGAAGACGAACTTAGATCAACGACATCTGCTTGTTGTGGCACCTGGGGCTTTGGTTTCACAACGAAGTGCTCAAGAACTGTCGCGAGCGGCGCGACGAGCAATACGAGTGGAAGGATCTGACCGAACGTCTATTTACTGTCGTCTTGCGGCCCACCCGATCGGAATTTGGCGAGACTGGTCGTAATCCATATGGCTGTGAATAGTAACCAGTAAACCTGTTGTAACAATGTTAGCAAGCGAGGCTTTGTGAAGGAAGTGAGATGTACGTGCCTCTGCAAGAAACGATGTGAGAAAATCGAGCTGAATACTCGCCACTGCGTAAAAGGCAATCACACAGGGATCCCAGACCAGTATTTTAATGACTTTAACTCCTTTTCCAGCCAGAGGGTCCCATGCCTCGATCCCATTGGCAGTATCGCCATGTTGTTGTGTGGACTTCTCTTGCAGCCAAGCTGCCTTTTTACGTAGCCTTCCTTCAAAGGCCGGAAACGTCTTTGCAATTCGGATTGAAAGTCCCCACACAAGTAGTATGATCATATTGATAACAGATTCGAAATGGATTGTCTTTGTCTTGATTGGTTCTCGAAAAGAACAAATTGCTGGACGGCCGCCCTGAGCCGACAGCCAGTTGTCCTCGTCAAAGTGTGCGGCAAGACCAACAGCGACCAATAGCAATATCTGTACCAAAACCATGGCTGAAAGGCGCCATATACGTTTTCTAACGTGGTTGGCGAGGTGGTTACGAAGGAACGAGAGACTCGCGAGGTGCGTGACGGAAGCCAGCCATGCCAGGTAGATCATGAATTGCCAGTGGTAGGGTACTATATCGCAGCGCAGCGAGGCATATCCGCTGACAAGTATTGCCAAACCTGTGAATATCTGTATGACTGCAAACATGAGGACGCACTGTAACAGAAACCGCTTAGCAAAGGTGTCTCATGGCAATATAGAAATCGAGACCCGCCTTGTTCAATGTATTTTCGAGCCGCTCAGATCGACGAGACTTGGCTCTCAATACGCGACGAAAGCCCAGAACCTTATGGAATAGCCGGAGAAAATTATAGTCGACTGTATTTGGATATGGGCATAGTGTTTGCGTCTGCTCCTTTCGAAAGGGGTCTAGTTTTGGTTCGAAGGCTATGAGATAATACGCTATGAGTAGGGCAACAACCGCCCATGCCGTGATAATGAAGGACAAGCTTACCTTATGAGAATTAGCCATGTTGAATTAAGGTGTAATGTGATGTTGATGTGAATGATGTCGAGCAAGAGAAAGAGCCTTACACCAATCCCGCCAATGTCGCCGTAGGAGGGAATTTCTTCAGAAAAATCTCCACAGGAAGAAGTGCACGCATCCGACTGTTTAGACATGTTTGGTGGATCGATAAAGATGATTTAATGAGGATGGGGTTTAGATGCAGACAGGGCAATTGTAACAACCTGAAAGGAAGTGCCCCTGCGGGGGTATATCGATGGCTATGAAATCAGGCTCTCAAGCGTCCGCATATGTCTCTCCGGGCCAGCCGCTCTGTTCTAAATAGGCTGTGTAACCATCTTTCTTTTTCGGCTTGCGCCTTATGAATGGTAGTTGGGTGCAAATGGCAGCCTTCTCTGCCCCGGTTGTTCACTTTGTATACTATTCAAAGTTGAGATGTATGGGAGGAGCTGGGCCTCCGGACTATTATTAGGCATGCCCAATACAATCAACAATGTACACCTTGGATCAAAATTTAAGTAGGAGATCTTTGAATAAGCGATTGGTTTAAGGATGGTGTGGTTCAGTTGTTACTCGTCGCCGGATACTTATATGCAGTTTTACCAACCCTCAGGTCTGCAACTCGCCAAGGAAGTAAGCTGAAAGAGATGCATAGCACCAGTGTAAATGCTCAATGTACAGTTTCCCTGCACATTTTATCTTACGCAACGCACAATGTAAGATGAAGCTTGCAGATACTAGGAAAATATAAAGCCTTGTGACAATGTGAAGCGGTAATAGGCGGGCATACATGAGCGACTTGCATTATGTTTCAAGGGTTTACGATGCTACAATACTTACTCAGTGTTGCTAACGCACATGGATGGTTATCAGACTGAGTAGAGGCCCCATGCCATTCGCAATACACGAGCGGGCAGCTTTATCTAAAAGCCTCCATTCATTCCTCTTTGCAAAAAGCAGCATTATTTTAATACGTTTCATCCACAGCGGGTCTGTTCAGGGTCCGGGGCTAATGTGATTTAGCGTGCAGCACTATTGATCTTGGAGATCCATTCTCGAAGCAGCGCCATGTGAGGTTACAGGGATCGCGAGATCCACCCGAAGTTCTGGTTTATACCCTGAAAGATGCAGAATCCCGAGATTCTGGATCTCTGATATGGCCCGGTCCGGCTGAAATGGTTGACAAGTTGTCGGATCGGCAGTTGAAACAGTCACCGGCTTCGAGTCTAGACAACTACCACCTGTCATCTGCTGAATAGATAGACAGGGCCTAACAGATTTACTCCCAGCAGACGTTGAACTAGACTCATTTACGAGTTCACGAGGCGTTCAATAGTCCGCTGAGCCATCCCAATCCGGCTCTGACCCCTGGACCGCAGATAAGACTCCGCGAAGCTATTTACACATCTAACCGCTCTATTGGGAACAGCTAAGAAGCTATTGAACAAGGAAATGCTATACCAGCAGGCCAAGACCGAGTAATTTCCCGTTTTGTCAGCGGGACATGCTGACTCTTTTACCATCTTCGGCAGAGGCGGCGGGAGGCGGACGCCTCTGGATTGTCGTATATATCGTGACCTTGCTCATGGCCGCGGGTGGCGCTGGCTATTGATCCTCAATCGTCTTTCGTTCAGTCTCTCGTTTGTAGCCTTTGGCTTATCCGTTCGTTACTCAGGATGCGTTCTTTCTCTGCGCTCGTGGCTTTGGCCATTGCCGAAGTTACTGTTGCAAGCGTATGCAAGCCTTCGTCTCCTGCACTAGGAACAGCAACACAGTCTGCCCCCTCAACCGATACCACCGATGGCCCGATCATTTATGTCAATGTCGTTACCAATGGAAATTTTGGAGGCTACGACCCTTCTGCTGATGGCGGAATCTACGCCTTTCAGGCTGGAGGCAATGCCAAGCTCCTTCAGGGTCCGGGATATCAGGGCGATAACTCGGAGGAGAAGAACTGCGTTCAGCTCAAGACCACCTCTGGCCTCCTCAAGCGAGATACGCCACCAGAAAACCCTTGGATTCAACAGCAGCTTGAGCAGTTGGAACCCAGCGATTACACCGTTCGTTTCTGGTACAGGATCGTCAACAACGCCCTCGCCGACACATGCCGCATCGAAGGCTTCTACGGCGGCGACCAATTCGGAGAAACTCCTTATTTCCCCGTTGTCAGCGAATCCAATGACCAGTGGTTGGAGTTTATCGACTCGATGCCTGTCACTACAACAAGTGGAATGATTCGGTTTGAACTTGTCTGTGTCGATGGTGGTTCTGCAGAAGCCTACTTTGACCAGGTCTTTGTGTCTAACAAGATTGGCGAGGAATGGGTTGATAACATCTCGCTGTTCTTCCCTACCTCCAAACATGATGCCACTATGCCTCCAGCTCAGACCAGCACCACTATCGCTGTTGACATAGAGACAACTATGGATGCTTTTACAACCCAGTCTGCCGAGGCCCAAACTACCACCGATGAAGCTGTGACAGCCGATTTGGCACCAACGACTGAATTTGCTCAAACAACCGCTTCAACTGCTTCTCCCACGGCCGCAGTAACTCCCTCTGGTAGCAAGGTATGCGCAAGGCTTGGCGCCGGCGCCGCTGGCAGAGGATGTGCCAAGCGTCCCTACAGCAGCTCGCGCGGCTACAAGAGATACGGCGGAAGCAGCATCACCAGAGAACAGTGTGCTGCTCTCTGTTTAGTCGATGATAACTGCCAGAGTTTCGAGTGGCTGTACCAAGGCGGCGGCTGCGCGAACACCTGCACTCTTCTCGACACTGCTTGGAATGATGTGCCCACCAACGGAGGCTTGGACGCAGCCTGGGCCTACGACAAGACATGTATTCACGACGCTGAATGTTCTGAACAGCCTGCCGGCTCTGTTTGTGTCAATGTAAATGCAGATACACCTGCGAAATCTTGTACTAAACTCCAAGGCAAGGCCAAGGCATGCGCCAAACCCTTCCTGACAACTGGCACAAGAGGGTTCTGTGGTCTTGGCAACGAGTGTCGCGATCTTTGCGCCAAGTACCCGTCTTGCAAGTCTTATGCTGCTACCTTTGGTAGCTGCAGCCTGTACGATGCTCGCTCGTCTGAGGTTGCTGAAGCTGGAAATGATATGTGGTGGTTTACGGATATGGATTGCCATTCCTGCCAAGGAGAGAATATTGCTTACTTTGACTACATCACTCTTGGTCAAGACCCGGCCAATATGCCTGTGTGGACTTGTCCTGCGGAGGAGAAGAAGACTACTTCCGCCCCTGCTGTGTCTACAACCGCCGAGCCTTCTGTTCAGATAACCTCCAGTCTTGACACAACCTCGAGCGTAAGCCAAGCTGATGACGAGGCCCCCTTTTCTACTACTGCACCATCCCCTACTACTGCATCTCCCTCCACCACAGCCGAGGCTTGCCCCAACGGTGTTCCATCGCCAGGAGTCTGCTCAAGAGCGGACCCAGCGCCATCAAGAGCTTTATGTGGCAAGCATGGGTGGCCCCAATTCGTTGACCCCTACGGTTTCAACCTCAATGACTTTCCTAACCAGAACTCGGTTGAAGACTGCGCCCTCATCTGCAAGCTCGACAAGCAGTGCCAGGCCTTTGCATTCGACGTTAGCCAGCCCAGACTCAAGTGCATGTTCAGCCCGTTGGACCTGGACGACGCGGTTATTGTCGAAAACCCTCAGAGCACTGTTCTCTGGAATGACTTGAAGTGCATGAACTGCCAGATGTGCGGTGATGTCGATGCCCCTACCACTACGCAGCCCCCTTCGCCCCCAGAGTTGACATGTACTGTCGTCAGCAACAACGAGGGCTGCAGGTACAAGGAGAACAACGAGTGGCCCATCGGCAGCAACGGAAGAGCAGTCGCTGGCTATTCCTGCCAAGGCAATGGCAAGGTTACCATTGGCGAGCCCTTCTCGGCGGATATCAACGAGTGGCCTCGCCAAGGCTCGATGGAGCAGTGTACGGGTACCTGCATGCAACTCGCCAACTGCAAGTCCTCGGCCTGGAACAGAGATAGCGGTCGCTGTGAGTTCTTCAGCACCTCGCTTCAGGAGGCTGGGTACCAGCCGAAAGAAGGCAGCAACGTCTTCTACAATGATAATGCGTGCTATGACTGCTCTGGACTCTGCCGAGAACCTATCTCGGATCGTACTGGGACGAGCAGTGTTCCTCTCTTCTCGGAACCCACTCAAGCTCCTACAACTATGATCACATCGACTCGTCCGGCTGGCGAGTTTGAGCCTTCTGTCACCGAAGCTGCAGCTTCCACCAGCTCCACTGAGAATAACCAGGAGGACGCTGCTACTTCGACCAGCCAAGCCTCTCAAGCGGAGCCAACAGATTGTGTAGTGCCCTCAGCCTCTCTGAGTGACGATGTTACATGTGGACTCCCAGGCTCTGGCGGTAATCAGATGCAGAGCACACGTCTCGAGAACTTTGTCATCAAGCCCGTAGGCAGCCTCACAAACTGTGCTGCCATCTGTCTCCAGCGAGAAGATTGTCAGTCCTTCTACTACCAGAAGGAATCTACGGCGTGTTATCCCTTCAGAGTCGGAACCGCCGGACTGGGCATCACCTACAGCCCACAGTCAGTAGATCGCTTCTACGACAGAGGCTGCTTCAAATGCTCCTCCTAGTCGACGATGGAGCCTTTCGGAAATTTTTTATTTCTCTTTACCCACCTTTCTACGTAGCATAGCAGAGCGCCAATCGATATTTCTCTCTCCTGATTGTCATCGCCTGGAAATAAGCAATAAAAAAATGGCTCTTTGAAACCGCAGCCAAGTGTGAACCCGCCAAGACGTTGTAGTGTAGTTGTGTTGTGTTTATAGTTCCCACTCTTCAAGGCCCAGAACACGCACCTCTTTTTCACTTGGCATCGACTTGTCGAAACGTGCCCAGCCGGGCATTTCGCTCTCCGCCAAACAAAGAGTATAGAATGGTCTCATGGGCAGGCCCTGGATCCACGAGGTTAATTTTAAGTCTAATCCGAGTGACATGTGGATGGCGTTTAAAATGCCCGGCTTTGTCCTGTGTTTTGGTGTTTCTGACAACTCTTGTTCACTCAGTATCATTCTTTCGTTAAGCTCTCCGCTCGCTTTTTTTATTTTTACTTACTTACTCTTTACTGTCTTTAACCGGCTGTGCCGCGTATATCAACTCTATCACTTAAAATGAAGTCCTCCGTTCTTCTTTCTCTCCTCCCAGCCGTCTTGGGCTGCACGATCCCTGCCAGCGCTCCCGCTGCTGTGGCTACTGAAGCAGTTCAATCTGCCCCTGCGGACATCCCTCAAGCTCAGGAGGAGACTTCTTCTTCTGACAACTCCAACAGCTGCGGTGCTGCTCCTGTTGACCAACTTACCGGTTTCGGCGATGGCACTACTGGTGGTGGTGATGCTGCTCCCGTTGTTGTCACCTCGTGCTCTGAGCTTACCTCTGCCATTGAGAACGGTGGTGTTATTCACATCGACGGTATGCTCGAGGGCTGCGATATTATGCGCCTCGAGAGCGACACCACCATCCTTGGTGTTGGTTCCAACTCCGGTATGCTACTAAGCCCCAGCACAAAATGATATATACTTATTTGTTCCTACAGGTCTTACAAACGGTGGTTTCCGCCTGGTGAAGATCAGCAACGTTATCCTCCGCAACTTGGTCTTCACCAACCCGCCCATCGAACAGGACTGCATCGACATCGAGAGCTCAACCTACATCTGGGTCGACCACTGTGACCTGTCCACTGAAGGCATCACCGGCGACAAGGACAAGTACGATGGTCTCCTCGACGCCAAGCGCGAATCAGACTTTATCACCGTCTCGTGGAACAAGTTCTCGGACCACTGGAAGGCCAGTCTCATCGGCCACAGCGACGACCACAGCCAGGACTCTGGCAAGCTTCACATCACCTTCCACCACAACCACTGGTCGCACATCAACAGCCGTGCTCCCTCTGTCCGCTTCGGAACCGCACACATCTACAGCAGCTGCTATGAGGACGTCCCCGCCTCTGGTGTCAACTCCCGCATGGGTGCTCAGGTTCTGGTTGAGGAGACTTCGTTCACTGGTGTTCGTCGTGCTATTGTTACAGACCTCGACAGTAAGGAGGATGGCTTTGCTTCCGAGAAGAACAACATCTACAATGAGAGTGACACCCAGATCACCCAGGAGAGCGACTTTACTCCTCCCTACGAGTACACGTAAGTTTGGCTATCTGCTGTGATTATATGACTATGAGGAAGTAACACTAACCATATGATAGTGCCGACCCTGCTGACTGCGTCTGTGAGCTGGTCAAGGCCAAGGCTGGTACTGGTGTCATCTCTGTCTAGACGATGCTTTAAGGGCACGGGTGTCTTCTTCTAGACATCATCTCTTGAAAGCCCCCGTTGTAGACTTTGAAGTGTTTTTGACTTCAACTGTAATATAGTAGACTGTAGCATACGAGTTAGTCATGTATAAAACCCACCCTGGTCGGTGCTACTTCCATTCTTTGGTCTATGAGCGTGATGAGGCCAAAGTGAATGCTTTCTACATTGCTTTCTATAAACGAGTGACGAGTGTTGTAGATATGCTCTTAGGTTGTAGTGGGTGGCGGATAAGAGTTGTTATAGATCTTCTACTGGCACCTCGACGGAGCGAGAAATTGCCGCTACGAGAGATTGTCCCGAGTGATTTTGCTATAAATATGAGGATACTATAAGATATGATACCCTGATCCTCACAAAGACTCTTGATAACTATTTTAAAACCTTCGTATGTATCAAGGAAATGAAACTCTCAAACTATCATGAAGTCTTGAAAGACTGGACTAAGCCACCCTGGAGTAAAACAAAGTGGGAGTACCACGACGGCGAACAAGGAGAAAATTGGTAATCTTACACTGTTGAAAAAATACAGCTGCTGGATTATATCGCGCCAGGGAGCAGTGAAGCCAAGAGCATGGCCGTTCAAACTCAAGTTGAAGAGGCCCGATCGAGCGCCGAAGTTGCAAGATCAAGTGCCGGTAAAAATGGGGCACCCGGCGCCGAGTCACGGAGAAGGCCCGGCCGCGCCGATGGACAATTGGAGTCACTCCTGCGCAATCTCACCGCCTCTGTCTTAATTATCTGAATACCAGCTCATGTGCTGTATGCTACTGTAGCAGTGCGGGGACGTATTAATTTGGAGAAGCCCTGCTCAACACACCAACACGAATCCCGTAACGACTCTGAATACCCTTTGGGATAGCCAATCTCCGTCAGCATGCATACTCATTTCTGTCCATGTTACCGTTGGGTAGAAACCCCCAGGCCGTCAAGACGACCTTATTTATCCCTGTTAGCGCTGCCTGCCGGTTAAAGTGTAGGCTTTCTTAGCGCAACCTGGAAATTGAGCCGTCGTTCAATGGGAGACGTTCCATTTCTGGAAACGGATGTTGGCGCCGAGAGATCCGGATCTGGATCTACAAACCCTGAAACTTGTAATTTTGGCGATGCTCTCTAGGTAATATCATCTACGACGCTGCTCTGCCCCTTACTTTTATTAAGTCCTCCGTACCAACACGGCGCTCACCAGTCGCGAAAGATGAGCTGTATCACATCCACAGCCTCTTACTCACAATGACCGGGTAGTAAGATACCCAAGTGTGCTGTTCGAGATAACCTCAAACATCTCCCTCAGCATCGGCACGGACCTCCGGTAGCTTGGACCAGCTAAGACCGTAGTGATGCCAACGCCCGATGCAGTCAGATGCAGTGATACGACCCAACGGGTGGCTGCTGGGAGCTCCGTATAATTATAGCCACAGTTCTCGTTTGCCATTTGACGAGTGCCAGTAACGTTATCAACAACCTTGAACTCAAGCTTAAGCTAGTGCTGCCGATCACGACGCTACAGCGACAGCTGGAATGTCCCATCTACCATATTCGGAGTGCTCACGCATGAGGCGTATGCAGCTTGTCTCGTTTGCTTATTCAAATCTTACAGCCAACGGCTAAGACGGCAAAGTTTTTGCAGGGTCGGTATTGGGTACATCTGCCATCTGTGAATACATCCCTGCTGTGTTGGTTCTAGACTGCGCAAAAGATCCCCTAATGCTTCCAGTGCGTTTCGGTCGCGAATCTTATACGCCGTGTTTCGGATCCTGTGGGATGCTTACTGTGGCTTGGATCTGTTTTTCCGATAGGTCTGTTAGCGCTGAATGATCAGGGATAATGACGGGTGTTATTAGCTGTTTCGCATAAGATGCTGGAATGGGTAAGCTGAATCAAGGCGCAGCCCGATATTGTCACGGTTGCGTGTAGACCATATCATTGTGAAAGAATACCTCTATTCATCAGTGAGGCTCATTTATATTATGAATATCCGTGCGTTAAAATGTATAGTCCTTGTATCCAGGAAGCAATATCGTCATTTGAGAACCCAGTCCTCTATGAAAAGCATTTCCCTTTGCTCCAAGCCGCCTCCTGCTATTGTGATATCCTTTTTCGCCGTAACCAAAACGCTCATATATACAATTCAAGCGAGATCTTGTAAGATGTTCTGCAAGACTCCGCTGCCGATAGGCGCCGCTTAGACGGTATATCGGAAGAAGGTGGCGTTGTCGCCAGAGTCCTGCTCCAACTCCTTCTCGGCGCGGGTGTACTCGTGAGGAGCCTTGTGGGTGTTGTCACGGCGAGAGTTCTCACGGCGGAGGTAGATGGTCATGAGAATGCAGAGAATGCAGCTCATGGCAGTGGTACCAACGAGGGTGGCGTGGCCGGAGCGGTAGTGAGGAGCGTCATCCTTTCGGTAGACAAAGCCTGAGACGGCACCACCGAGGTTACCAAAACCGACGTGCACTGACAGTAATGTTAGATGTGAAATATAACTCTGTGGTATTGTGAAACTCACTTGCAATACCAACGCCACGCTTCAGTGATCCTCCAATGTTGTTTCCGTTCCATGCAACACCCTGAGGGACGTTGGGGTAGATACCGCAGGTGATGAGGAACGCAGCAAAGTACTTGGCACCGTTGGACTCGACAGTAGCAAGGATAATGAAACCAACCATACTAGGAACAAGTGTTAGTATACTGTCATCATGCCAAGTCGGGAGATCTTCCGATCTAGAATCCTTGGCACATTGGGGAAAATGAGAACTTACGCGACAATGCAGAAGGTGATCATGTAGATACCACGCTGGCCGTGCTTGTCAGCGGCAAAACCGCCGCCAATGGTGAACAGGCAAGCGACGACGTAGGGGGGAACAGTCATGAGCTGAGCCATCTCGTTGGTGTAGCCAAGACCCTTGACGATGGTAGGAAGGAAGATGGAGATGGAGTAGAGGGGGGTGTAGATGCCAATGGTGATGACCATGTGAACCCAGATCTTCCAGTCCTTGAGGGCGTCCTTGAGAAACTGCCACTTGAACTCGTCGGAGAGAACAGAGCGGTCCTCTTCAAGACGGCGGACGACCTCCTTGCGCTCGGAGTCGTCGAGGAACTTGGCAGTGTCGGGGTAGTCGCACATAACGAAGAAGGCCATGATAGCAAAGATGAAGGTGATGATACCCTCAATGATGAAGATCCAAGCCCAGCCGTCAAGACCGCCGACACCCTGCATCTCCATGATACCACGAGCAAAGAGACCGCCGAAAGCACCAGCAGCAGTGGCGGCAGAGAAGAAGATGGCCATGCGAAGACCACACTCATGGCGCTTATACCACATGGTGATGTAGTAGGTGATACCGGGAAAGAGACCACCCTCAGCAAGACCAAGAGCCATGCGAGTAGCCAGGAAGCCGCCAAAGTTGTGAGTGATACCCATGAGGGTAGTGCAGATAGCCCAGGCAATCATGATGCTAGGGATCCAGATGGAGGGACGGAAGCGCTTCATGGCCAGGTTGGACGGGATCTCGGCTGCGACATAGAAGGGGAAGAAGACAGAGACTGCGATCTATTGTTGGGGAAGCGATGTTAATTCTCCGCATCAAAGCGTGGGCATCAAGACCCGGGAGAGCGGTAGAGGCTGTACTTACGTTGTAATCCCACTTTCCTGTCATGCCCAGGGACTCCTCAAGACCAGCGAGCTTGGCATTGCCAATGTTGGTTCGGTCGAGGAACGAGAGGAGGTAGAGAAGGGCGAGGAAGGGCAGAAGCTTGACGTCCATCTTGCGGAGGAGGCGGCTGGTGGCCTGCTTGTCGAAGGCTTCATCAGAGGCATCCTCATGGAGAGAGATGGCCTTTTCGTAGTCGACCTTGTCTGTGGAGGAGTTGTCCTCTTGGTGGGTGGCCACCGTGTGGTCCTTTTGGTGAAGCATGGTGACTTATGCCTGTGTTGTGTGTTGTCGATGGAGTGTAAGGAAGAAAAAAGAGGAAGAGGTAGAAGGTAAAGACGAGTCGAGTCACTTGTCCTCAAGGAAGGAGGAGAGTCTGGGAGAAGAGGAGGGAGATGCTTCTGGACTGAAGACTGGGGGGAAAACCTGGGGAAGAGCCCACTCTTTATACCAAGACAATGGATCATCTACTTTCCCCAGATCATCTCGGGACCGGGGGAGAGAGAGCAAACAACAATAGCAACTGTCAAGTTTGCCATGGTCGAGGTCGAGGTCAAGGTCAATAACGAGCTAAGCCAAGCCCTTTTTCGAAGTCTCCGTCTTTGGCGCCTCTCCACTTTCCGCACCAACGGCAACTAGCAAGGGTAGAGGTTGCATTCAAAGAGAGAGAGAGAGAGAGAGAGAGAGAGAGAGAGAGAGAGATAGA
>JABFFF010000299.1:0-26867 GCA_013623665.1 Fusarium sublunatum | reverse complement strand
GGTTCGATTCCCAGATTACGCAGTCATATTTCTTTTGCTCTTTCCAATGATTTTACCGCATTTCTTTTTGCTGTTGTTGTGGTCTGTTTTAGGTCAAGGTGGCGTTGAGCAGTGGGAATTGAGTTTCAAGTTGAAGTTATTCGCAAAAAAAAAAAAAAAAAAACCGCCCGGGAAGTGACTAAGGTGGGTGTACTTGCCTCCTCACCCACCAAAGGTCATTGCTATACGAGACCGAGATTCTTCTTGGTAATATTCTTATCATGTTGCATTCTTCTAACCTCATCAAACGGCCGACTATGCTCTACAAGCTGACTCAATTCAGTAGATCAACTCCAACGACATGGCTTCGGTGTTGGCTAGAAGCCCTTGGCTGGCGCATGACCAAGCCTCTTTGAGAGTACAACTCACGAATTGCCGCTCCCAGACACTATTTTCAGCCGCGAAGACGGCGCCCTTCTCCCTTGGCGCAGTCCAGGCGAGTTTGAGTAAGGCACAGAAGCGTGCGGCTGGCTGAGACGGCATCAAGCCATCTTCAACCGCACCTCTAACACGACACCGACGAGATGGTTTCCCCTTCTATCGAATGCCTTGGCGTCAAGCCGTGTCGGCGGCGTTTATTACTAGCAATTACCCAAGTCCAGACCAAGGACCAGGTGGTTGGCTCCCTACTTCACTGCCGGAGACGCTAGTTCAGACATCAAGAACAAGTATATTTCGTAGGCCCAGTTGCCTTGCTTGCGCTCAGGTCTATCGTATTAGCCAAATACCCGGCGCCCGTTCCATCCACCAAGTTTGGTTTAGCCAAACCACCAACCAAGCGTATCGGCCGCTCCCAAGTCCGTAGCTGTACGCGCACCCTCCTCATCAGTATATATAAACAACCTAGCCTATGATCAAAACAAAAACAGACAAGAAACAGGGGGTTAATTCCCTGGCCGACGGTCCCCGTCCTGTGGTGCTCTTCACATGCCAACTGACAGTTCCATTGGCTCGGCCTCCATAGCGCCGACCATGCCATTCTCGTCCCGCTCTTCTTCCATCATCTCGATCAAGCTGTCTAGATTCGTATCAAGACTCTCGCCCTCTTTGGCGTCGAGGCATCGTTTCAGCAGCCGTCTGTACTTTTCGATCTTGTCCCCTGTGCCCACTGTACTCAACGCTTCCACGTAGTCCGCCTCGGCCTGCCGCTGATCACTGAGCATTTGGCTCAGCTGCCGTGCCAGGCTCAGCCTCTCGTCATATGACTCCTCCTGCACCCCGCCATCGCCGTTGATGCGGCTGAGCTCGCTGTCTACTGACCGCTGGACATGTAGCCGGTTCTGGTGGGTGATAAGCGACAAAACCTGATGCTTGGCGAGGTTGGCCTCGTTCATGATCTTGGCTGCTGCCTCGTCCGGCTCCAGCTGTGCCTCCACCTCTGCTATGCTCTGCCGAATAGACGTCAGCTCCGCCTGTGTATTGGACAGTATCCGCTTCGCCTCTATCTCTGCTACGTCCTTCTCGCGCCACTCCTCTTCGTAACTCTTGGCCAGATCTTGGAACTTCTCCATGATCAGGGGTGTGATGCGCGACTGGACGGTGTTGGCTGCCGCGGACTGGAAGACCGTGGGGGGTTGTCGATTCGCCTTTTCGACGAGTGCGTCCTTGAAAGAGGCATGCCGTTGAGATTCAGGGGCGAAGGGTGACGATGACCGCTGAGGTCCGCGGTCCTTCTTGGTAGCGTTCAAATCCATAATCAAATCCTCCGCCCTGACTCCATCATTATTCGTAAGATCCGATGAGGCATTACGGCCTAGCAATGCTCGGATGCATTTCCTAGCGTTTCGCTGTGCAGCAAGATGCAGTGCTGTGTTTCCGTCATTGTCTTGAATGTCCAGTAATTGCTGGAATGCACTAGGCTCCAGGGTTTCTTGTAGTTTGTTCAAGATATTGTCCAAGTAATATCGTGAGCATGATGAGTTGAATACCCTGCCGTTCTTCATGACGGCTGCGTGGTGAATCACTGTGCAGCCCATGTTGTCGCGGGCATCAAACGTTTCGAATAGTTCTTTCATCACTATCGGAAAGCTTTGTTTCTCATAACAGTTGGTAAAGTTGACTGAGTGCATAAAAGGGGTCTCGCCTCGTATGTTCTTTACGGTAGAGGATGCATTGAAACGCTTCAGCTGCTTGACAACGTCCACGTCTCCCATAGCTGACGCCCAGTGAAGCGCTGTGTGATCTTCGGCATCGATAGGCCAATTGGGTTGAAAGTTGGTCGGCGGATCGGGCTTTACTGCTGGCTGCTCCGTCTTGCTAAGGAGAAAGTAATCCAGAAGCTCGTCGCCATATAGTGCATGTTGTTGCTCCGTAAGATCTTGAACATTGGTTTCGTCTCTTCTGCGCTTGCGGGCCGTACCTGGCGCATGAGGTATGTCGAAGCGTTCGTCTTCGCCCATGTACGAGGCTGATGCCACTGTGAGGTTGTCTGGGGTATCTTCATCGCCCATCAGTGTGTCGCCGTCTTCATGAGCCACGGGTTGTGGAGGAGGGGGAGGATCTGATCATGGTCAGTTGAAAGAATTAGTGTGAGGAGGAACTCAACATACTGTTCCATTTCGGTAGCGGAGGTCGAGACTTTGGCCCTTTGGGCTTGCTTGCATGCCTGGGAGCAGGAGGAGGACTCTCTGCACCAGCAACAAACTCGAAGATGGGTCGCAATCGATCGATTACACTATGTCGTTCTGCCAATGCTTGACCACTTTCGAGAGGTATCCAGGTACCTGGACGGCGGTGTTAGACGGATAAAAGCGTGGCTTGAGGGGGCACAAACCTTGATATTTTCCGTATCCGCCCTGGATCTTCTCGTGGACATCCTTTTGCACATCTCGTTCGAGAATCCTCGTTCGAGCTGGTTTGTCGAAACCAGCAGCTTTCAGAATATGTGTCGCATTGATCCAGTTGTCGTGCCTCCTGCGCATAACATGTTCTTTCAAGTCTCCTCCGAATTGAAACTCGTAAACAGGTATCTGAGTTGCAACATCAGGTCAGCACAAGTACTAAAAAACCTTGTAGGAGTGGGCTTGGTAGTATGGGAGAACAGCTCTAAGGACATGCGATGCTCCCAACGTCGTCCTCGCCAACTCATCAAGAAGTGTACAGCAACGATAAAGTCTTGAATAAACTCTGACACGCAGAAGATAGACTTACTCCACTATAAACTGCGCTGTAGATGCCAGGCCCAGTGGCCACGGGGGCTGCATTAGCATTGGCCTTGACCATGTCGATGGCTAGGATGAAGCAATTCTGGAACCATGCGCGTTGGTACGGCCGTGATGGGAGTAATCGGAGGGTCGGCAGATGAATATAAAGCGCAGGATAGGCATAAGCAAAGTATGGTAGACTGGTTGTGTCTTGCAGTGGCTGCTCTTGGTGCTATCGTCAAACTCTGGGCAAAGATTCGAGTTGCCTAGGTAATGAGGGCACCAAGTGACGCGGTCCACGATGAGGAGACGCGCCGTTACGCGAAGCACTTTAAGTTCTGTTTGCCTGAGGCGGAAAAAGGATCCTCGCGCTCACGTGATACGGCTCCTGAAGCTGGCAGATTGGCGGGAGAGGCTTGGGTAGCAGGGGTAATTCAACAAACAAATAGATCGGTACCGACGACTTTTCGACAATCTTTTTTTGACGACGGCTTATGGATACGACGAGCTTCACACATACTGCGAGATTGCCGTTCTGCTAGTAAATACTCTAAAAGTTAATGCAGTTGTAAGCTGTGAGCTTGAGAGGACCGACGTTAGGAAGCTCAGGGACGCGGTCTATGCGGTAGAAACACCAAGATTGGGACGTTTTACAACCACAGCAACATAGCCGAAACACGCAAAAGAAACAAACATGGCGGATTCACTGCATAATGCGCCTATAGTCCTCGACAACGGATCCGGCACCATTCGAGCCGGTTTCGCAGGCGACGATCTACCAAAGTGCTTCTTCCCATCATGGGTTGGCCGACCGAAACATTTGAGAGTGCTTGCAGGTGCTCTGGAGGGCGAGGTATTTATAGGGCAAAAGGCAGCCTCGGAATTGAGAGGGTTGCTCAAGATTCGGTACCCCCTCGAGCATGGCATTGTCACCGACTGGGATGATATGGAGAGGATTTGGGAGTACGTCTACGGAGAAGGGCTAAAGACTCTTAGCGAAGAGGTTAGTAGCTGGAGAAACCTGGCTACTCAGTTATGCTGACGTCCTACAAGCATCCAGTTCTGTTGACAGAGCCTCCCTTGAACCCTCGAAGCAATCGCGACACGGCCGCCCAGATTCTCTTTGAGACCTTCAACGTCCCCGCACTACACACATCCATCCAAGCTGTGCTATCGCTATATGCCAGCGGCCGTACCACCGGTATCGTTCTCGACTCAGGTGATGGTGTTTCTCACGCCGTGCCCGTCTATGAGGGTTTCGCCATGCCCAGCAGCATTCGCCGAATTGACGTTGCTGGCCGAGATGTGACCGAGTACCTGCAGACATTACTACGGAAGAATGGATACATCTTTCACACGAGTGCTGAGAAGGAGGTGGTGAGGTTGATCAAGGAGAATGTTTCGTACGTCGCGCACGACCCACGGAAAGAGGAGAGGGATTGGGTCGGTGTGAAGCCCAATGAGAGCAAGTTTGCCGAATATGTGCTTCCAGACGGCTACAAGCTCAAGGTAAGACTTTACGTACTGGACTCGAATGCGCAATAAGCTAATGGGCGATCAGATTGGTGCGGAACGCTTCAGAGCACCGGAGATCCTCTTTGATCCTGAGATCATTGGCCTCGAATATCCTGGCGTGCATCAGATTGTCGTCGATGCCATCAACCGAACAGACCTCGACCTACGAAAGAACCTTTACAGCAACATTGTGCTCTCGGGCGGTAGCACGCTGACCAAGGGCTTCGGTGACCGTCTTCTGACGGAACTACAAAAGCTGGCTGTCAAGGATATGAGGATCAAGATCTTTGCGCCGCCGGAGCGAAAGTACTCTACCTGGATTGGAGGCAGTATTCTTGCTGGATTGAGTACTTTCCGAAAGGTTTGTGATGTCCTTTGGTTCTGTTTATTCTCGTACTGACTTTTGACAGATGTGGGTGAGCATTGACGATTGGCACGAGAACCCCGACATTATCCATACCAAGTTCACGTAAACGCGTTGTCAATCACTCTTGAATTTGCATATTTACGATGCAGCTCGGCCGACGAATCAATGCGCTGGGATATGCCCCAGCTTGTTGCTCCCGACTTATTCGTTGCTTGGAACTTTATGATCGAGATGACCTTTGTGATGTCGACACACTCGCAACCCTCCACAACTACACTTTGTCCTGCTGCCCCCTTTGGAAGATGTTGATAGAGCGATGCATAAGTTGTATGCAATGGAAGATTTAGTGCTGTACGGGCGTGCAGCGACACCAGTGCAGTTGTAGACAACCTTTGCCAGATAGAGGAAGCCTAATGATACCCTGATGTGTTGAAGTTTTGCAGCTTTTCCGAAGAGATGTTTTTTGATACCAATTCTTTAATACCAGACATGAGACACAGTCGAGTGGAGAAGATGATATGTTGAGAGAAAGAATTGATGCTTTTATAGTAAAGAGAAGAGCTACTATATGCTCGGGGGTATAATGATCTTCACCAGAAACAAACATCATACAAGCAAAGCAAGAGTTGAAGGGCAGTTTCATATCGCCCATCAAACTCATCCCATGCTAACCGTACATATCCAGGGCTATCGTCGTTCCCGTTTGCTCTGAGGTCCCCGCCTTTTGATCCAAGTCAAGTGTGTGCAGCGCTGTGCTATAAATCGACCCCATCCCATCCCATACCGAATGCCGAAACGCCGATCGCTAAATTGTTGGTTGCTTTTTTAATTCCACGCCCTCTCTGTACAGGTGCCAATGCCATGCCAAGCTCTAGCTCTAGTTCTAGTCTCGACTGAAGGTGCTGCTGACGCGAGCCCACAACTTGGTCTTTGAGCTCAGCGAGCTGCTCGAGCTGGCATCGGAACCGGCGTCGCTGTGCTTGCGGTGGAAGACATTGCCGGCGCCGCCGATGCCGACGTGGCCGGCCGACATGTGGTCGCGGGCGGCGATGCGGTCGTACTCATCGTCCAGGGACACGCTGGGCTGCTCGCTGGCCTTGTGGACGTTGCCAGCTCCGCCGATGCCGCTGAAGAAGCGGCGCGAGGATGAGGCGCTGGTGGTGGTGGTGGTGGTGGCCGTGGTGCTGGGGGTCACGACTGTGCGGGAGGTTGAGGATGTGTCCTTTGAGGCGCGAGAGATGTTGCCGTAGCCGCCGCGGCCGGAGCGGACGTAGATGTTTGTAGAGGGGGAGGGCTCGGTGAGGATGTAGTTGGGCATTGTGATGGTGTAAGTGAGGTAGGTGTAAGTGGAGTTGTAGTTTTGTGGGCGATCCTGGTCTAGGAGAATAAGAGTATGAAGAGATTCAAAGTGAATTCAGCTTATTGGCTATGAGAGTAGTTGAGCTTGGGATGAAAAGTCAATGGGAGGTTGTCGTGATGGGCACAGCTTGGTAGTTATACCACGTCGAGGCTTGAGCTCGAGCAAGGGGGCACCAGTCACAACAATCAAATCAATGCAACACAAGTCAACTCTTTTGCATTCTCACCCCACAAATGGGTCCGTGTTAGTTTTTTCCTCTGTCTCCCCTTGCTCCTATCCCCCGCATTTTTAAGATGGTGTTGTCGTCATGCCAAACACAGAGCCCAGGCCCAGCTCGAGACAGCAAGGTTGACGACGTGAGCAGAGCCCGCCAAGGGTGGAGTGTCACATTACTGTAGTGGACAAGTGCAGACATCGTGACAGAGATGGTGGTGGACGCTTTGCAGTTAACGGCAACGACGGGGTGCGTGTGATGTGTCGTGGTTTTTCCTCAGTCACGCGCTCCCCAGATGGTTCCTGGATGTGGAACGTCTAGAGTTTTTAGTATGTAAAAATTACCCCATAGAATCCCTGGGCCAGAGTCTTATTGGCCAATGCAGGCATGGGGCTAGGATCCACGGCTACTCGCATTAGCCGCATTTTTTGCAACGACGACGTGCTTTGGATATTGGACCACGAGCTTTGTTTGTCTTTGCACCTTGTGATGATGTGATGTGAGGCTGTAGACGCTGTCCTTGTCGTCGTCATGAGGGGTTACAAGACTATTGATTCTCGTGGTCTGGACTCTGTAACGTGAAGATCATGAGGTTGCAGATGAATGCCAGGTAAACCTAATAACGCATGCTCAAACATGAACTCAGGGTTGAGTAAAGAACAAGCCAACAACTCTCTGTAGACGCCGAGTTCACCTCACATCCAATATCAACATGTGCCTTGTTCCCTAAATAGACTCGATCTTCTCAAACCCTGGGCAGGCTAACAGCGGCCACTCCCGCCTCCACACAAGATCACCTACCTTCGATGTCAAAGATCCCCCTTGAGCTTCTGCCGTTATCGAGATCCATTTCCCATCTGTTACGGAACCGGTAATCTGGGAACAGTACATACTCTACCCCTGCTTCCGCTAGGTACTTAAAGAGACATTACTTGATGTCTTTTACCGCCTGTTACGGTTGTATATGTACTATGTACTCCCCGGATCGTATCCCTCCATATTCTTCAGGCCTTATGTGCTTGACAAGCTCCCCGAGGAATTCGCGAATAAATTGAATGAAATATTTATCAATATTTTTTAGTCCAGTATATGTGTATATATGTGTGCGTGTGTATGAGTGCGGAGTACGCATGTGTGAGCAACCTCAAGTACTCCGTGGCATACATCCATCTCATTCCCTCGCACTATACTCCTAAGTCTTATATATACTCAGTCCTACTACAAGTCAACGATAATTAAATAAAACAAATAACCAAGAAAGCCACGACTGGCCATGGTCCGCGCCTCCCGACATGTTATGGGAGCCTTCACTGAAAGCACATCTTGCCCAAGCCATCGTTAACACCTCCCGCTATCCCGTCGTACAATTGTGTCATCTCTCACCATCATGTTTCAGAATGACGATGTCATACCTCGGTTTAATCATCCGAAGTTATTCATATTCATCAGGGCTTGAAAAGCCCACAATGATGTGCCAGGGCTGATGAGGTTCGTGCGTAGAGGCACAGAACAACCAAATGGACAAGCTATGTAGCTTCCAGAGTACATCCCAGAACAAGTCCACTCCGAAACAAGACCCTTAGCAATGGCTGTCGACTGCTTTTGATTGTGTCTTAGTACGAATTCGACGGACCACGACGTTGGTCAGAAATAGTCATATCTACGTGATGGCGACGAAGTGAGATTGTTGTGCTGATAGATAAATAAGACCAAAAAACCAATGCAAAACAGATAATTCATAAACGGCAGAGCATCAATTACAAAAACGCAAGGCTATGCTGAGATCTAATTACTTCAGTCTGGCATTCTCATGCTCAAACATAAGGCCACGAAGTGATAGGAGAATTTTGTCTTTGGCTAAGAATCATATACGATTAAATAAATCAAGGTGAAATTCAGACAGAAATAGATAGCCCAGTCATCCAGGCTAGGCCAAGTGTACTCCATCCAACGCCCAGAACGTGTCGTTCCTCCATAATAAAAGGCTATAAAAAGATGCACATCTGTGCATGCCCGACTTTATCTTTCGGCATCATTAAATTATTCGAGCATGTCCTCTATTTGCCCAGGCTCATCCAGCTAAACATGCCGCATGCCAGGGAGAGAACCACGAAGGTCAGGATGCCAGCACCGGCCTTCTCTCCTGTCGTGACAGGGCCGAACTCCTTACCAAGCTTGCCGTCTCCAACATTGCCAGCATTGGGGTTACCCTTGGAGGTACCTCCGTTCTTGGCCGTGACCGGGGGTTCGGTATGCTCCATCAGCAGAGACGACACGGCTGCCAGGACGTTCATCTGCTGGCCAGCACCTGTCTTTCCGTCGTACACGCCGCTGGCCCACTTGAAGCCGCAGGCACGCTTTGTTGGGCCGCCGGTGCACTGCTTGATGGCTGCCGCGGCAGACGTTTGGAGAACAGGGAGAATCTGATCAGAGATAATGGGGGCGAGATGGGTCGCCTGTGACATCCAGCGGTGGACGTAGCCCTTGAACGAGTACATATCGGTGGTGCAAGTGCCGTGGTTCTCACAGGCAATCTCGACAGCGATGCCCTTGGGGAAAAAGTTGGAAATAGTGGCCTTGGTAAGCTTGGTCACGCGGTCTGCCCATTTCTGTTCACCATCGGTCTGAAGCAGTCAGTAATTAGTCACAATACCAGGTTGGAGTTGGACTCACATAGTTGTACATGAAAGCAGCGCCTTGGAGGAAGACGCCAGAGTTGTACGAGAACTGGGCTTTGTTGATATCGGTACAGTTGGTTCCAACGTGAGCACCGTCGTAAACCTTATAGCTTTCGGGGTCGAGGAAGCCAACGCCCTCAATCCATTCCCATGTCTTCTCAGCCCAGTCGGCATAGGTCTTGTTGCCCGTGTAGCGAGCAAGTCGGGCGCCCAGGTTGAAGAAGCAACCGTTGGCGATACCTGTTTAAGAGTTAGTCTACAGTGAAACATATACCAGAGCTGGGAACGCTGACTGTTCTTATAATCGTAACCGTTGTTGGTTCGAGGAATCTGCCATCGAAGACCACCGTTGCAAGTCTTATCGTGTCGGTCCGGGTTGGCCTGTGTGTTGAAGACGGCCTGGGCGAGGGCGAGCCAGCCAGGCTTGTCTGAAGGAGGGTTGGGGAAGGCCAGCTCGGCAGCCAACATGGCCGACATGCCCCAGAAGCCTTGATCGTCGTTTCCGAGAGACAGAGTAACATTGCTGGGTTGGTAATCTTGGTCCTCGCCAACTTGGAACTGCATGGCCTGCATCACCAGGTCGTTGTAAGTTGTATCGCCGGTGCACTTCCAATAATCCATAAACGTCCCCCACATAGCACCACCTTCCCACCAGTAGTAGTCACCATTGGGTGGTGGACCAGGCAGAATACCAGGAATACCGCCTGGGTCATTGCCGTGGTAGTAACTGATCAAGTCGGCAGCGAGTTGCTTGCCAGATTTCTTGATGGCGTCTGTGCTCACCAGAGTCAGTGCCTATACATGATGTCGCGCCGATGATTGGGGAGTCTGACCTGTAGATGAGATGCTATAAGGCGACTGAGCAGCGACGAGCCCAGCCGAGGCGATAAGGGTAACGGCGGCGCCGGTAGAATAAAACGACTTCATCGTGGGTAAATCCAAGCGTGAATGAAGCGAAGCGAGCGGTGTTGAGAAGAACGAAGGACGGAATCGACGGAAGAAAACGAGTGTTGGCGGTGCCCAACCAGGGCTCGGCTAAGAATTATCGAACTGTGATACAATAGAGTTGATGAATATTATAGATTGGCCGAGCAGTCAAAGAGGGAAGAGCCGAAAAGAAATGACAAAGACGTTAAGTCTGTGATGGACCGATGTTGATGTAGAAGTCAAAATGCCAAGGAAATGAAATAGAACGGGCGACGGGGGGTTAGCCGCAAGGTACCAACAGCGCAATTAAAGGGAGAGAAAGGGAAAAAAAGAGGGAGGGAGGAGGGAACCAGAGCCAATAAGAAGATCAGTGGATCGCGGAGAGGAGGGTGACGCACTGAGTTGAGTGGCTCAATGCGCTTTGATCCGCGGTCTAGACGAAGCCCGTGGGTGCCGGTAGCCGTCATCACAGGGCGTCAGGTTGTTGCGTGTTGCTATTTTTTGCTGGGTTGTAACAGCGCGATACGAGATGGGGTATAATCAGGGGCTGCTAGAGATTGGCTGATATGAGCTGAGCAATATTCAACCTTGAATTTAAAGACGCGTCGCCCTGCCCAACGGGGCCAACACGAGGCCCTATTCATGTTCCATTCATGCTGCATTCATTTAACCATATGCCAAGGTTAATTCATATTTCCCATCGACCGTTGCACGCGTGGAATTGAAGGTTTCGCCGTTATCAACACTCTGCTGATGGTGCGACAGCATCTGACAGTGCAGGCCGTCCACAGGCCACCCAATTCGATGCGCTTTTGCTGCCAACTTGATACACATTCTGGACTTCATCCCGTTTCATCCGTCGCGTTCGCCGTTGCTCGAAGCTCATCTCACAACAATACATGTCGTCCGTTTCTTCTCCAATGCCAAGGCGCTTATCGGCACACTCAAGCGATTCGCGACCCAGGGTCTGGTTTGCCAAGACGCCCAGAAGCCAGATCGCTTGTCCCGTCTGTAGTGTTCGCGTGGCCTCCCGTCTCGGCGCTGGGCGTTGTACCAGCACGTGATCTACTGGTCCTGATTCAATCAAGTTGTGGCAGAACAATAATTGACTGGTAAGTATCATTCTGGCGTCCTTGCGTAGGAGCTTCGGCCCAGCTGATTCTCCATCTTCTCCATTTACCTTATCTCAAGATCGAGATTGTGGAGAATTGGGCCGAATTCATTGATGAAAATCCCCCAGAAGATGCCGACAGACCCACGTATAGCAAGTCCTTTGGAAGATGCCAAGCGTGCCCAAAGGGATATCAAGCTTTTCAATAAGACCCAAGTCAAGCTGAAGGACGATGTCTATAAGCCTGATTTATAGTGATGAGCTGCCACGCAACACAGGATCCTTGATCACAGGCCTATAAACAGCTAAGCTGACCCTGTCTGAATGATAAGAATGAGTATACATGAGTATACAACCTAGATATTTCTCTAATCTAAGAAGTAGATGGACAGCTACGGAAGGATTCTGGGCAGAGACTAGCTGAATTCTAAGACTGGACTGCGTACCTGAGTAGCCTATCATTCCGTCATTTCTCCACAGAGCGAGACAGTTACCGAAGGGGGACATTACGGCTAACATTAAAGAAATAAATATTTATTTCTGTATAACTTTGTCTTTACCCGAGGCTGGTTCTGTCATAATCTGGCACCAAATCAATTTCCAAGAAGGGTCCTCATCGTTGATAGATGGGACTTGTCCAAGATGTTGGTCGTTGAGAGCTGTCCAATGAACTTGATCACAGGCACTGGCAACTCAAGTTAATCCTGCATGCTTGAGTGCGGTATGGAAATGACCAAGTCTAGAGCCGTAAACATGGTAAGGGATCGAAATCTATTCATGATACCGAAAGAATAACTTGAGAGCTATTCACACAGCTGAATATGATCCTCAGGACTTACATATTCAGGGTGTCACATGCTGCAGGCTCAATCGAAACACTATACATGAATGCGTATCGAGAACCACCGAGAACTTCCTTGCAAGCATATGCACTTTCATAGTGATAGGTGGATCAATGCATGCTAGGGGATTGACATGTGTGTCAGCCAATGAGCACATCCCAGTGATGCTGCTGATGTGTTAGTCAATGAACTTGAAACAGGTTACATAAATGTTTAGCACGAGAATCCTCCACTAGATTCTTCACGGTCCAATGACGAAACGGACCGAGCGTGACAAAGGAAGAACAAGAATGGTTGGTGTAGGTACTAATGAATCTCAAAGTGAGCAAGCGAAGTGGAACAATTCCAGGCAAAGCCGTGCTAGGCCCGGCTAGGCTCAGGAACAGATCGGCTCGGGAAGACTTTATCCCAGTATGAGGATACTGCCAGCCAATCAGCGACTGGACCCTGACAGCGGCTTCAGGGGACGCTTTTAGTTACAGTAAGCTGTCCTTTCTGACTGCGGCTAGGTGGCCAACAAAGCGACGACATCGACAAGTCCATTTTCGTTCACCAACAACCGTGGTCGACACTCGAACGAAACTGTTCCAAGACCACTGAAACCGGCCTCAATTGGTCTTCAGTCTTTCAACTTTTCTTTGAGGCATGCGGCAGTAGGACCACCTCGCGCATTTGGTGTCGATCAAGCGGCTCTCGAATATACTAGTTTGCGACAACCTCGAATCGCGCGACGTACAGCAGCCCACGACTTTACACAACTCCTTTGTATATATTCGAGCTAGCGGGACTAGGAGACTATTATAACAATGATGAACGGCACGGAGAAATCGAATTTTGACGAGGACAGGTTTGGTCCTAAGGAAGGGGGAAGTTTGGTCAGCGCTTTTGATGCGTTCCGTACGTGGCCTTCCACCTGCTGGTGGTTTTTTACCTGCGCTGACTTTTGGGTAGCCAAATCAAAACCTCAATACATCCAACGAACCTCGGGCGGCGGCAAATGGACTGTCGCCGTATCTATTATATCGCTTGTCCTTATCTGGGGTGAGCTTGGCCGCTGGTGGCGCGGCGCCGAATCCCATAATTTCGAGGTCGAGGCCGGCGTTTCGAGGGAACTGCAGATCAATCTGGATATTGTGGTCAAGATGGACTGCAATGATATCCACGTAAACGTGCAGGACGCCTCGGGCGACCGAATCATGGCGGCTAAGCGACTGATCAGAGACCAGACTCGCTGGTCAGACTGGGTCGACAGCAAGAATGTGCACAGACTTGGACGAGATAGCCAGGGTCGCGTCAACACCGGCTTCGGATGGAGCGAGCAGAGCTATGAGGAGGAGGGTTTTGGCGAGGAGCATGTTCACGATATTGTTGCGCTCAGCAAGAAGAAGGCCAAATGGGCCAGGACACCTCGATTCAGGGGTCAAAGTGACAGCTGCCGTATCTATGGAAGTCTGGATTTGAACAAGGTGCAGGGTGATTTTCATATCACTGCTCGAGGCCATGGATACATGGGCAATGGCGAGCATCTTGACCACAGCAGTAAGTCCAGCGGATGGAAATGATCAAGTAATGTGCTGACCAACCCTCAGAGTTCAACTTTTCGCACATCATCTCTGAGCTCTCTTATGGACCCTTTTACCCCTCGCTTGTCAACCCCCTCGACGGCACCGTCAACACGGCTCCCGGCAACTTCCACAAGTTCCAGTACTATCTTTCCGTCGTCCCTACGGTGTACAGCGTCAACTCCAAGTCTGTGCTCACCAACCAGTACGCAGTAACGGAGCAGAGCAAGGCTGTCAACGAGCACTACATTCCCGGTATCTTCTTCAAGTACGACATCGAGCCGATCTTGCTGACTGTCCATGAGAGCCGTGACAGTATCATTAGCTTCTTGGTCAAGGTCATCAACATCGTGAGTGGTGTTTTGGTTGCTGGACACTGGGGTTTTACAATCAGCGACTGGATTCACGAAGTCATTGGTCGACGAAGACGAAGCAATGGCGGCGTGGGAGTATTGGGCACGAAGGAGGGCTTTGATCAGTAAATGAGAAAGATTCTGATATAGCACATGTAGCATAAAGGCGCCGTTAAAGAGCCAAGCAGAAGGAGTTATGGCTTGGAGTTGTGTGTAAATGGACGTTATGGAGTTTGGGTTTAAAACATGGGAATCTGGCTTTAGCATACAACAATTGACCACAGAAGCATGCACAATTACTGGCTGATTCTTTGGGTTATTGCGCGACTTAGTGACTCACCCAACCTTTGACAATAGCTTATCACAGAATTCTTTGTCCTCGCAGCTCACAGTCTTTATGTTATGAAATGAGGCTAAGCAAGTCGGAAATCAAACGCCTCGTACATGCAACAAAGAGCAAGCATATCCTTGAGGCAATGCACCTTTTTTGCCCGGCTGCTGAGTAGCGTCGTGTTCAAAATCGGCGCCTTGCTGACTGTGGAAAGGGTCGAAGCATGGAACGTTCCAGTCATGGGGACATGAAGCGCTACGGGGAAAGCCCATCAGACGGCATCATTCGAGACACGGTCTCGTTGTTTTCTGTCAGCAACCGAACAAGCATTGTCCATGTGCCCTGACAAAGAGAGTCTGGTGACTCAAAGTCAGAGCCTGCGTAATCAATTGACCTTGGCCAGCGGAGTTTAGTCCAGGTGATGAACCTGCTATTTTCCTTTCCATTATTCAGCTTAGACAGTTTCTGTAGATATTATTTCTTTTTCCATTGTCACCCTACGGCATCTCAGTCAGGTAAGGCGAGGTGTCTGTCTCCGCTGCAAGAATAATAAGAACCAAGAAGTTCTTTGTCGATATGGGCAGGGGTTGGAGAGGTGGGGTTTGGTTAAAGCCTATGACGACACTCTCTTTAATTACTCCGAGCCCGTGGATTGGAGATGGATGCTACAAGTGTACAAGTATACACAAGGTCGAGGATCATTGCGGTTCGGGTCGTCCAAGGTCCAGGGAAAGCTTCGTCGCCTCATTCTTTTTGTTCCTTTTTTTGAGTTTTGGAAGAATGAGGGAACTCGCCCTGTCGATGAAAGGGTTTGGGCCTTGGTCTGGTCTGAGGCGGAAGTGGACTTTTTAGATCCCGAGATGGAGGGTACCTACAGCGACTGTGACCAAGCAAGCAGCCAGCCAGCCCCTTGTGATTAATTAATTTTGCTTTGTAGAGACTTTCGAGGTTGTTGGGTTCTTGCTGAGACATAGGACCATGCGGACGTGTACATGGTTCTTTGGCTCGAGACGGGCGTCGACATCAAGGGTCTGGTGTAACAAGGACAAAGAAGTGTAATTCAATTCACGGCTGCCTGCTTTAATTGTGATCAAGTGTAGCACAACTCAAACTTCGCCTGATGAGGCTCTGTGCCCAACAACGACTTGACTCCAGTACCGATCTTGTCTTGTCCGAGGGCATCTGGATGGTTCGTCCCATGCGAGGCTTGATTGGGTCCAGCACTTGACGCCCAGCATCAGCCGGGCAGGACAAGAGACCTTCTGCCATCCATCTCGACGTCTCGTCCAATCCCGTGCCTTCTTGTACTGCATCTGCAGCATCATCTTCCATCATAGCCACAGCAGGCTTTCTCTCAGGCTCTATCTACCCCTGTCAATGCTGCACGTCCACTGAACTTCCAGGCTCCACACACGCTACGCTACGCTTCGCTGGGCTGGGCTTCAAGCCGCCCCTCGCTTGGGCAGTTCCAGTTCCTGCTTCTCTGCTCTTCCGTCATAGGTCATCTTGCTACAGGTTCCCAGCTTTCCATTCTCTTCGCTTTCCCCCCTCCACAACATCTCTTTTCCCTTTCACTCTCATACAAACGTCAATAGATTTCGCTCTTTTTAACGTTAGGCGTTTTCTACCAAACTTTCAAGTCTCTGCCCTTTCGAACCTCTTTCCCTTGCTTTAATCGCACAGCACTTATAGCGCAGCCTTATACAGAACCCCTGCCACCCCCCGCGATGGGTGACGTCTACAGAGACACTCGCGTCTATCGTGAGTGGGAGCGGGACGACGGCTCTTCCGACGATGAGCGTTACCGCAAAACCACAATCCGACGATACAAGGTCGCGCCCAGCAGGACTGACCGTTACGATCGAGCTTCCGAATATGATGATACACGTTCTCACGTTTCTCGCTATGGCCGTGCCTCTGGCGATCTAGGCGAACAGGATCGACGTTCTCAGGCTCCCGATCGCCCTCGCTCTGCTTTTGAAACAGGAGCCCCTTCTCATGCTAGCTTTCACGAGGACCGTGGCCGAGATACAGCTCCCCGATCCTACGTTTACGAAAAGGAAACCGAGCGAGAAACTTATCCTCCCCCTCCACCGCCCATGCCGATGCCCGCACCCTCTCAGGCAGGCGCTGAGCGATCCCGTGCGCCAGCTTACGTAGAGACTAAGGAGGTCGAACGTGACTGGGAGCGGCGCTCTCGCTTTGATGCCCTCTTCGACGATGATGTCAAGGTTGAGAATCAACTTGTCACCGTTGACCGCCGCGACAATGGTGATTACCGCGTCGAGAAGCGAGTTGAGGAGCACATCGACGACACTCATGGATGCGACGTTGAGCGATACCGCAAGGAAACAGAATATTACACCCCTTATGATCCTCCGCCCCCTCCTGCTCCCGTTATTATTCGACAGCGCGCTCCTGAGCCGCAAAAGATCATCGTTCAAGAGGCCCCTGCTCCTCCGCCCGTTATTGTATCACCACGTCAGCAGCAGCAACCCGGTGTGGTGGTAATCCGCGAGAAGGAGCCCGAGCGACAGATGATGGTAAGAAGGGAACATCGACACCACCGCCCTTCTGAAGAGGAGTATTATTACCGTCACGAGCATCGGGACACCCGTGGAGACCGTGACTATGCCATCGAGCGATATGATCGCAGACGCCGTGATCACGACCATTACAGCGATGACGATGACTATTATGTCCGACGCAGGATTGTTCGCCGCCGTGAATCCAGCGAAAGCCCTCACCACAAGCGTCATCTGGCAGAGGGCGCTCTTGCTGGTGCCGGTGTGACAGCACTTCTCAACAGTCGCCGCGATAGCTACGGAGAACTGCCCGAGAATCGCGGACGAAAGGTTATTGCTGGAGCTGCTCTCGGAGCACTCGGTACTGAGGCGTTTCGAAGAGCTCGTAGCGCTTACGGCGACCGATGGCATGACGATGACGGTTCTCCTGATCGCTCTTCCCGTCTCAAGCAGGGTCTTGGAATCGCCGCTGTAGCTCTAGCTGCTGCCGGGGCCGCCAAATATTACCAGTCCAACAAGATTGAAAAGGAGGAGGCGATTCGAGGCAGAAGCCGTGGCCGCCGTGGATATTACTCTGGTGACGACTACTCGCGCTCTCGTTCGCGCTCCATCATTCGAAGAACCACAACCACCACGAAGAGTACTAGCCGTGGAAGCCGTCGTCGCAGTCTTTCGACTGCGGCGAAGGCGGCCTTGGGTACCGTTGCTGCTGCAGGCATAGCCAAACATGTGCGCAACAGGTCTAAATCTCGAGGCCGCAGCAGCAGTAGGTCAAGCAGCTCGCGCAGCCGTTCAAGGAGCCGATCCAGGAGCCGCAGCAAGTCTAAGCTTCGCCGCGGTGCCGAAATTGCTGGCGCGGCTGTAGCAGCCAAGGCGGCGCACCATGTTTGGAAGAAGCGTAAGGAGAAGGGAGACAACAGTGCGAGTAGCAGCGATGATGAATACTACCGACGAGGCCCTTCGAGGAGCCGAAGCCGGAGCAGGTCCAAGGCCAGACCCATTCATTCAGAGCGCGGGACTGATCCTGAGCTAGGCCCCGAAGTTGAATACGGAACCGATCCCCTCGCGACGCGACCGCTCCCTCTGGCGTCGCGGGGCTACGAATCCGAAGCAGAGGCAAGACGTGAACGCCGCAGACGGCGTAACCGTAGCCGCTCCGCGTCATCTGACGGTTCTGACCATGAGCGTAAGCGAAGCAGAAGCCGGCTCAGAAACGTGGCAGCCGCAGGAGCCGCAGCCTTTGGAATCAAGGAGTACAAGGACAAGAAAGACAGGGAAAAGCGAGAACAGCGCTCGAGGGAACGCCGGCTTGAATTGGAAAGGGAGCGTGAACGAGAGGCAGAGCGAGAGGGTCGCGATCGAGCTGCTAGGTCTCCGCCACGGTCCCGGTCTCAAAGCCGTTCCAGGAAACGTGAGCAGTTACTTCATGACGGTGATTGTGCACGCTGACAATTGTTGTAGGTTTTGATGATTATGACGACCGTCGCCCACGCTCACCACCCATGGCATCCGGTGGTGCTGGCTTTCCACCTTATCCTATGGATCCGTCTCCTCCTCCCGGGAACCGCTCAGGCGATTTCCGACCGTATGTTCCTCAAGACTACACGGGTTATCCTCCGCCACCTCCGGGCCCCCCTCGAGGGCTCTCTACCGGGCCTCCTAACTACCAGCCACCGCCAGGGCCACCACCTCCTCCGGGACCTCCACCAGCAGGCGGTCCAAGAGCGCCTGACAATGTGAGTGATCCTATCCACAACCTCGGCCCTAGAGGCCGAGACGAGGGTGCGTCCAACCGTACTGGGAGGGTTGTTGGATTATCGCAAAGAAGCGGAACTGACTCGGAAACAGACAGTTTAGTAGACCCGTCTGATGAGGAGTCGCACATTGCCAAATCGGTGTCTTTTATTCCTCTGTCACCCAAGAGTTCAATGACAATGAAACGACACCGCGAAGAAGCAGCAGCCAAGGAGGAAAAGGAAAGAGAAGAGCAAGAGGCTCATGATCTGCTTCAAGGTCTTGTGCCTGTCAAACCACGCTCCCGTTCGAACTCAAGACATTCATCTTCATCTGACGAAGAGGATGACGACTCCTACACCGGCCGAAAACGTCAACACCGACGAGACAGGTCTAGTTCGGATGACCCCATTGAATATCTACCTGACCGATTTGACCGACATGGTAGGCCACTGGATAGGCGATCTAACAAGGACCGTGGATGGACACAGCGACAGGGTGACTTTGAATACAAACCAAAACGACGCGGTGATTGGGACATCAAGGGTGCATGGCAAGTTGCAGGAACGGATAGTCAGGCTGTGGAACAGATTGTCCGTGGTGTAACTGGGGCGCTTGAAGGCAAAGGCGGATGGCTTGGTATAATTGGCAACATTCTTGGCGGGCTTCAGGAACCTGAGCGCAGAGAAGCAATTGACGATGGTCGTCACGAAGAAAGGAGGCGTAGAAGGGGACATCGGGATTAACGACTTGATGATTGCGAACAATTCTTTGATGTACGATTTCTTTGGTTGGAAAGGGGTAATGGATTTGCTTTAATGTCGAACTTATGACACGATGCTACGATTAATTATATATTACGGCCGATATAGAAGAAATACGGTTTATGTCTGTACGAGCATGTGCACTTGTCTATGAATGCCACTGTCTATACCATACCGCTGTCTATATCATGCTGCTGTCTTTGTAACTCTCTAGGTATCCATCTTCATAGTTGATAGTGGTTTGTAACTTTTGAAGAGAAAAGCCGTAGATCGTAGATTCAATCAAGCGGCAGGGGCAACGTCTGAGCCGTATTCGCAAATGCAGCTATATGTCGAGACATTCAGTACGCCGCCGCACTTGCCACAGATGATGAGGTACTTGTCTGTTTGATAGTCCGTGTCTTTGACAGTGACAAAGTTTGAGCGAGGGATCTCCACCACGTCAGAAGCTGACGAGGGATTGGGTGTGTTGGAGGAGGGAGTGGTGGTGGAGGGAGTGGTGTTAATAGAATTTGGGTCGGTGTTTGGAGTTGAATTAGACATTATTCGTGGAAATGGAAAGGAGTGTTGTGATCATGACCCTTTAAGGAAAGAAAAACAGAGGGAGTGAGGAAAGGGAGAAGGAGAGAAAAAGGAAAGAAAGAAAGAGATTGGATCGTTTCTCGTCAAGATTTATATAGTTGTGAGGCTGTGACCATAAATTAGTTGCAGATAGCTCATGGTCTAATGAGGAAGCATGTTGTGGAAGTTTCGGTTGATGCTGAGACGATTGCTAAAGTGATTCGAAGTTTTAGATAGTATCGTGATATAAAATATAGTAATGGCTACTCTTGTTCATCGCCTTTGGAGCTTTCTGGTTGCTTCTTTGGGATGAATGTAACCTCATCGGTGGGGTCGATCATACAAGCAAGGATGTATATGATATCAACAGCTGGAGCTGTTACTGAGATATTCTAGACCAAAGATCATTCTCCGATTTTCTTTCTCGTGCAATCAGAAACTTTCTTCTAGTGTTTATATAAGCAAACACATGCAATTGGTATCCTTTCATATCTAAACTGTACAAGACAACCTCCTCTTGGTAAATTCATTCAACTCCCCGCCAACTCACTCCCCTCATAACTCGTCATGAGCGGACTTGGGCTCCGGCCGTCCGCTGTCCTTGTGTAGATCGACGCCCTTCTTGAGCCGCCACTTCTCCCAGAGACTCCAGAAGTCACCCTCCATGCTTGTGTCCATCTGGTCGGGCAGCACCACTGTGTACTCGACATACAGGTTTCCGAACTCGGTCTTGTGGTAGACGCTGTCGCCGTCCTCGTGCCAGATGGGCATGCCTTCACCAGCAACCGTCTCGACATGGCCTGGCTGCACAACCTTCCCGCGGGGTCGGCTTAGTCGCACGACGTGGTTGTCGAGGTGGGTGAGGTTGCGAGTCCAGCCGCCCATCCAGGCCTCGCGGAGAGAGAGCACTTCGGTCCAGTACAGATCATCGCCCTTGCGACGGAAGAAGGCACCGTCCACCTTGTCTGGGTTGTTCTCGTATGAAGGCTCTTGTTCAGCTAATGTGACGAGCAAGTCGCCAGGTACCCAGTCGGGGCTCTCGTCGGCTTCGTTCTCATAGACAAGACGTGAATCGCGACCGGCTCCGCGCTGGATGTTGAGTTGGACAGTTGTAGGCTTCTTCTCGACTCGTTGACCCTGACACGTAGGACACTTGTGCTTGATGATCTTGCCTCTGCCGCCACAGGCATCGCACCTCATCTGCATCTGCTGGAACATGCCAGGAGCAAGCTGACGTTTAACGAGACGTATTCCATGACCGCCACAGACTTCACAATTGTCGACATGGCCGTCTGCGCTTCCGGTGCCTTCGCAGCTCTCGCAGATGTGTTGCTTGTTCCAGCTAAACTCGGTGGTGGCGCCGTTGTAGAAGTCGCGGAGGGAGATTTCGACACGGACTTCGACATTGTGACCTCGGGGCTCGTTTGATCCTCGTCCGAAGTGGCCGTGACCGCCGAAGAAGCGGCTGAAGAGGTCAAAGGGATCGTGGCCACCGCCGCCGCCGCCTCCCTGACGACGCTGCTGAACTCCTTCATGACCGTACTGGTCGTAGACCTTGCGCATCTCCTCGTCGCTTAGGACATCGTAGGCTTCCGATACTTCGACAAACTTGTCATGTGCTGTGTTATCGCCACTGGAAAAGGTCAGCATGAGGAATCGAGTTGGGTGGTTTGGAGGGGCATACGGGTTCTTGTCTGGGTGAAACTTCTTTGATAGTTGGCGATATGCTTGTTTCAACTCTTTCTTTCCAGCCCCTCTCCCTACTCCTAGGATCTAATCGCCCATTAGTTTTGAATATTTAGTAATGCGTGGTAGAAAACATACCTTGTAGTAGTCCTCGGCGCATACCGCTAGCTGGACCAGAGCTAGGAGGACCAAGATGGCCACGGCACGGAGTAACATTGTATGTCTGCGAGCGCAGGAAATTGTATTTTGGAGAAGCAGCTAGAAAAAGGAGAGGAATGCGACCAGGTACGAGAAGAAACTGAAAAATAAAGAAGTGGTATGAAAGGAGGGAGAAGGAATATACACAGCAACGGAGAACAAAGAACTCGCCTGCGAAACACCAGCGTGTTATTAATGCTGGCTTGCTCTACTTTTTTGGGAAACGGCACCAAGCCTATCGCAGAACCCTGCATATGCCTGCTTCTTATCGGGGAGGTATGATTGGTGGCTGAGCTAGATGCTCCCCGGATTATCCTTTCTCCACGTGTTGGTTCATGTCTGCTTGCTGCAAGTCAAGCCTGCGACTGTCGCAGCCAAGCTTCTTTTTGCCTAGAGCTATCTTTTCGCCTGTGCATTGAATGCTGGGGCCTTTCCTAGCTCTGGGTATACATCAACTGCAATTTCTATTCTGCTGATTCCGGAATTTGAGGCAGCCATGAGTTCAAAAAAGTACGCCTTTCTTCCCATGGAGGATGATGAGGTGGGCCCTCAGAAAGTTACCAAGGAGAAGAAGCAAAAGCATCGTCATCGCGAACGCGACCGCGACGACAAATCATCCTCTCGACACTCTAAATCTCGTCGCGATCGTAGTCGCTCAAGGTCACCTGGTCGAGGATCTTCATCACACCATAGCCGTCCCAAACAATATCGCCGACGTGACGACAAAGCCGACTTTGATGATAGATGGGGCGACGAAGAGCCACCGTCCGACGAACCCGAGGAGGAAGAGGATGACCGCGAATTTGAAGAGTCAGCAAGCAAACGAGTCAAATTGAGCCATGATGAGCCCAAAGACGAAGATCTATCCGACGGCGCAAAAGAGGAATTGGAGCGGAAAAAGGATATTGAAGAGCGTGAGGCTTTCGCAAAGCGTTTAAGGGAAAAGGACACCAAGAAGTCGAGGAACGATGATAAAGATGGAGAGTCTTCATCAAGAAGGAAACTTGCAGAGGACGCAGAAGCGCGAAACCAGGCGCTACCCGATATTCGAGAACGATCGCGACAGGAATATCTCAAGAAGCGGGAGGCCGAACGACTTGCTCTTCTACGGAAGCAGGTCGCGGAGGAGACTGCCGAGCTAAGGAGTGGTGTGCGACTGTCAGAGAAGGAAAAGGCCGAGTTTGCCAAGAACAGGGAGATTCTGCGCTTGGCTGAGGAGCGCCTCAAGATCGACGACCACCGAGATGGATACTACATGCCGGAGGATTACATCACAGAGAAGGGAAAACTCGACCGCAAGAAAAAAGAGGAAGCACTCTATAAGCGTTACGTGGAAAAGGATGAGTATGGCCAGGAGAAGTTCGTTACCGAACATGAAGAGTGGGAACGAGAACAAGCGGCAAAGGCAAAAGCGCAGATCCAGCGGACTGAACGCGAAAACGACGCATACGACTATGTCTTGGACGATGCGCAGTACATCCAATGGAATTTGGATTCGCGGATGCCAGGCGACGACCAAAAATTAACCAAGGAGCAGCGGTTCCTCGAGGCGCAGATCGACGCAGCTGAGAAGAAGGCCTTGTCGATTCAAGAAACGAGAAAGAGCCTGCCTATCTACCAATACAGAGATGAGTTCCTTGCTGCATTGGAGCAGTATCAGGTTCTGGTCATTGTTGGAGAGACTGGTAGTGGAAAAACGACCCAGCTCCCTCAATATCTCCATGAGGCGGGATACACCAAGAACGGCATGAAAGTGGGATGTACGCAACCTCGACGAGTGGCGGCCATGAGTGTAGCAGCTCGTGTCGCTGAGGAAGTGGGTGTCAAGGTCGGTAACGAAGTCGGATACACCATCCGTTTCGAGGATTGTACAAGCGACAAGACTATTCTCAAGTATATGACTGACGGCATGTTACTACGAGAATTCATGACGGAGCCAGATCTCGCGGGTTACTCAGCTCTGATGATCGACGAAGCCCACGAACGTACGGTGCACACTGACATTCTGTTGGCATTGATCAAAGATCTTTCGAGAGAAAGACCTGATCTGAAGCTGCTGATTTCTTCGGCCACCATGAACGCTGAGAAGTTTGCGCAGTACTTTGACGATGCACCCATCTTCAACATTCCTGGTCGACGGTATCCAGTCGACATTTACTATACTCCTGCGCCAGAAGCAAACTATCTGGCTGCAGCCATCACAACGACGTTCCAGATTCATACGACTCAAGCCAAGGGTGACATTCTGATCTTCTTGACAGGTCAAGATGAGATCGAGGCTGCCGAACTCGAAATTGCAGAAACAGCAAAAAAGCTTGGCAGTCGTATCAAGGAGCTTGTGATTTGTCCCATCTATGCCAACCTGCCATCAGAATTACAGTCAAAGATCTTCGAACCTACGCCAGAAGGAGCTCGCAAGGTCGTGTTGGCAACCAATATTGCCGAAACTAGTTTGACTATTGACGGTATTGTCTATGTCATTGACCCGGGCTATGTCAAGGAAAATGTCTATAACCCGGCAACAGGCATGTCGAACCTGGTTGTTGTTCCTTGCTCGCGAGCTTCCGCCAACCAGCGAAGTGGTCGAGCCGGTCGTGTCGGTCCTGGAAAGTGTTTCCGCCTGTATACCAAGTTTGCGTATATGAATGAAATGGATGAGTCGACGACGCCTGAAATTCAACGGACAAACTTGAACGGTGTCGTTCTCCAGCTGAAGTCGCTTGGTATCAACGAACTGCTCGATTTTGAGTTTATGGACCCTCCGCCGACAGAAGCTCTTATCGGTGCGCTGAACCAGTTGTTTGCTCTACAGGCGCTGAATCACCGTGGAGAGTTGACTAAACTTGGACGGCAAATGGGCGAGTTCCCTACCGATCCTATGCTTGCGAAGGCTGTGTTGGCCGCAGACAAGGAGGGGTGTGTGGAGGAAGTGCTGTCTATTGTCTCGATGCTTGGTGAGGCTTCTGCTCTTTTCTTCCGACCCAAGGATAAGAAGATCCACGCAGACAGTGCTCGAAACCGATTCACGATCAAGGACGGCGGTGACCATGTAACGTTGCTCAACGTATGGAATCAGTGGGTTGACAGCGACTTCTCCCCAGTCTGGGCCAAGGAGAATTTCCTGCAGCAGCGCTCATTGACACGAGCACGAGATGTCCGAGACCAACTAGCAAAGCTTTGCGAGCGTGTCGAAGTCGCACCCTCTACATGTGGCGCGACCAACCTACGTCCCATCAAGCGAGCCATCACAGCTGGTTTCTTCCCCAACGCTGCACGGCTGCAGAAGAGCGGTGATAGCTACAGGACCGTCAAGAACAATACGACTGTGTGGATTCATCCAAGCAGCGTCTTGATGGCTGTCGACCCGCCAGAGAAGATGGTCGTGTACTTTGAGCTCGTGCAGACGACCAAGGAGTATATGCGTAGTGTGATGCCGATCGAGCCCAAGTGGCTCGCAGAGCTGGCGCCGCATTTCCACAAGAAGAAGGATGTTGAAGCGATGGAGGAGAAGAAAATGCCAAAACAGCGATAGTTATGAATACAGATTTAACGCCTGCATATCTCTAATAGATTACATTTCAACTGCACACATGTCCTTGCTCTATTCCCACCATGCACTCTTCATCTTGGGTTCTTCAGTTTGTTCTTCTGCGTTCTCATCAGGCACCCACTCGTACAGGATGTCTGTTCTCATGGTGTACTTGGTTCCCTTAAGAACCTCTGCGCCCTCATGGTAGAGCCCCTGGTGCTGGAAAATTAACACACTGCCCATTTTGGGGTTAACATCGAGCCGAGCGTCTCCCCTTCTAGCTAGGAATGAAGTTGCGCCGCCTTCAAGTTCCGAGTCTGGGTTATTCAGAGCTGAATCGTTGAGGTAGAGATGGACCGTGTAAAAGGTCTCAAACTCCTTGCCAGGCCCGTTGGTGTAGTAGTAGGGACCGTCGCAATGGGCTAGACTAGTCAGCGGCTTGTATTGATAGGAATAAAGGCTTTGACTTACGCATGAAATACTGCCCAGGTGAGTACTTGAGAAACCGCATCCGCTCGTTGAAGCGACTAAAGACCCATTTACCTCCCTTGATATAAGGCCGAGGCGGCACGACTGCGAGCATCTCGCGCAGTCCTTCAGCCTGGGCGCAGCGCTCCCATAGACGATCGACGAGCGTCTGCTGGTCCCAGATAATACGATCGCTCTCTCGATATCCCGTCGCGACAGCCTCCAGCCCTGGACCGGCGCTCACCAAGGCTGGTCTCCACGGCGATGCTGCCTCATCTTTCCGCGGCACGGAAGCTTCTGATAGAGAGAGGAGTTCGTGACATTCTTCAGGGGAAAGGACGTTGTCGAGGATGAGGGCGGTGTGGCCGGTGTATTCGGGAAGGGGAGAGTTGGCAAAGTCGATTTGATGGGAGGATATTGGTTTCGAGGGGGCGGAGGTGAGGAATGAGTCTGGGATGGAGATGTCGTTGGACGTGTAGTCCACTTGGACGAACACTGGTGCTTTTGAAGGGGCTTTGGGTTTCATGGTGAACGTTGGGGTTGGTTTGGTGAAGTCCAGTTTAGAGGCGATGTTGGAGAGCATCTTGGTAAGGCAGAGGGTTATAAGGAGTTGATGGGTATGTTGCACTCAAGAACGATAAGGAACATAGATGCCTATTAAGTGAATTATGATAAAAAGAACAGCTGATTATAGCTAAAGACAGATCTTTACTCTTATTGTTATTGCTGCCTGTCTTGTAGGCATCCGACTCTGGGATGAGTGGCTTATTCTCCGCACAGCCACCACTAGTCCTACGCCAGGGCTCTCACGACCAAGTGCCATTATTTTATTTCAGGCAGATTTACTGAGTACAAGTTAGAGTTATGGAAATGAGCTAAACCGAGGCGCCTTGGAGTGGTTATGGTGATTCAGTAGGCAGTCTTGAAGCATGAGTTAGCCACGCGGTCCGGGAAAAACTT
>JABFFF010000298.1:0-52688 GCA_013623665.1 Fusarium sublunatum | reverse complement strand
GAGCTGGAGCGGGGATGGGAGCGGGGGCAGGAGCCTTGCCATGTCCATGAGGAGGAGGGCAGCCCTTGATCTTGTCGCAGATATCCCCTTCCTTCTTGAGGGGCTCGTGCTTGGGCTGCTCATGATGGTGGTTATGCTTAATCTTGTCGCAAACATTCTCCTCCTTCTTGGGCTCTTCGTGTCCCTTGTGGTGTCCCTGGTGCTTGAGCTTATCGCAGATATTGTCCTCCTTCTTGGGCTCTTCCTTGTGATGCTTGTGCTTGTGCCCATGACCCAACTTGTGCTTCTTTTCTTCAGAATCGTCGTCACTCTCCTCCGACTCGTTGTCATTCTCCTCAGAATCGTTGTACTTCTTACGAGGCTCTCCCTTGCAACCCGAGCACTTAGTATATTCAGGCTCGGCGGTCAAGGACTTATGGAGCGTGAGCCTAGGAGCACCAGTGGCACGCGAGACGACGACGGTGTGTGTGCCATGCGTGAACGTCTTGGCAGCACCATGTCCGTGATGAGCTTTGGTCTTCTCGGGGGCAGCCTCAGCGGTCGTAGTCACATGCTCATCCTTAGAGCAGTCACCCTCGGAAGAATCCTGATGGTTCTTGCAGTGCCAGCAGCCAGGCTGGGCCCAGTTTCCGTCGCACTTGGAGCAAGGCTTGCGGCCGCACCTATCACCGACACAGCCAGGGCTGGGCTGGGGCGCGTGAGTGGTGGTGTAGGTGTAGTGATGCTCCTTTGGTGTGTGGAGGTAGTCGTAAGTCTTGCTATCGATGGTGAAAGGGCCTTTCTGGTACCCATGGCGATGGGCACGGTGACGGTATCGTTCAGGATCATAACTGGAGTGGTGGTCGTGATCATCATCATGCTTGTGATGGCCCCTGTCCTTGTCTTCGTTGTCATGTTTGTGGTGATCCTTGTCCTTCTTTTTCTCCTCCTCCTCTTCCTGTTCCCTCTCTCGCTCTTTTTCCAGCCTCTCCTTCTCCTTCCTCTCCCTCTCCTTCTTCTTCTCCTCAATCAACCGTCGAGTCTCTGCCAAGTCCTCCTGAAGCTTCCTCTTTCTCTCTTCTTCCTCATCACTTTCCTCCTCCTTGTTCTCTCCATCTCCCCTTTCCCCATCCTCTTTCTTGTGCTCCTTGGGAGTATAAACCTTGGCCTCAACTTTTTCGCGTCCAGAGCCATGCTTAGGATCCTTGAGAAGCAGTTCCACACGGTCATGCTTGTTCTTGTTCTTTAGCTCAGACACTAGTTCCTTGATCTCATCGTTTTTGTCCTCCTTGGAGACGGGGTTCTCGTGGTCATTGTCGTTCTTTGCTTCCGAGTTCACCTTGAAGACAGGGCTCTCATCAGCGTTGGCATGTTTGTTCTTCAAGTCTACCTCAAAGGGAGTGCCTGAAGGGTTCTTGTGGCCATCCGCCTGAACGTCAACCTCGGCGTCGTTCTGCCAGTCAAAGCGGTTTGCCTGAGCAAGGCCGTTGACAAGGGCCATCACGGCCAAAAGGTTGTATCTCATGGTGAATGCCGATGCAGGATGAAGAGTGTGTATGAATGACTGGCTAAATGTATAAGGAAGAACTTTCTCTCGGCTCTGCTGTATGTCCAGAGAAAGCTGAGGAACTCTTGAGCAGAGCAAGGCTTCCGGGAAAAAGGACCAGATTTATACTTGACATGTTGCTTTACTGATCTGTTGAGAAAGGACATTTGTTATTGTCATGAAAGCTTGAACTACTCACCTGCAGATAATGGCCCGAGAAGAGACGCCGATTGCCACGGGGACGAAACCGCAAATCCGCCGGAGATTTGATTCCTGGCTGCTCTCCTCGCAACCGTGAATCTTCAACAAGGTAGTCCTGCCTTTAGACTCTGATGGGGACCTCTTTGGGCTTTGTATAGGTTAACCATACACGACATGCTTGCATGAAGAACCACCGAACAAGGTTTGTCAACACCACGACAACGATGCTATGCGCGTGAGTCCAGACGTGACCGATGAGGGGGCGAATAACAATGAAAAGCCAAGTGTTGACAAGATGTGCTGATGTCCAAATCCAATTGCTGTTTTGAAGCTACCGCTGAACGACCGAACACACATTGCGCCCGTCAGTCGCATGACAGATAATGCTCGCTATCAATTTGCGTAATTTCAAACCCCATTCTTTATTTTGCAATACCTCCCAGTCTCTTTCTTATCAAAGATGATCTTACCCGAACGCCCCTGATACTAGTAGAGAAAGTCGTCCCCGCGGTGGTTATTCTGATTGTGCTTCCAAATCCATTTCCTATTCCTCCGGAACGCCTGAAAATAGCCCGAAGCGCATTCGGTGGCTCTGGGAGTGTATTAGTCAAGGTTCATTCCAGAATATATGGGGTTTAGCGGGTGAATGGGCAGCCAGTTTTGAGTTCATGTTGGGTGAGGTGAAGGAGGGGTGGTTATGTGACGCACAAAAGGTAACTTGGGAATTACGACTCCCAGTACAGCGAGAAGGTTGATAGTAAAGTAAGTCAAGTCGTAGTGGGTGTAATGGGTGCTGACGAGGAAAAGCGCGATTGGGACACCGAGAAGGAACTTCTTGGTGGGCGTATACTGAGCTCCGTTATCGATCTGCTCCCACATGTTGAGATTGTCAAAAGCACCGCTGTTGAAATCGAAAGGAACGCCGCGGACGTGGTGGAACATGATGTATGAACCAAACATGTAGGCCATGTTGGTGAGTGTCCATGAAGTCTCCTGCGAGACACCTGGGATGGCATCGAAGATTATTTTGCCACATGCGATCAGGACAAAGTGAATAATCCAGGCACCTGCATAGAGTAGTTCAAATCAGCATGAGGCTCGTCAGATGTTGAGGTGCAGATACGGCTGCACGGCGAGCGAAGGCCAGGTATACCTTTAGCATTTGTCCAGTTGGCATTAAGGTTAGGCAGAGAAGCCTGGTCGCTAATTTGCTCGAGCGTCTCAGGAGGCTCATGGTAGACTTGGAGGATACTACTAGACCTTCTCCTTCGGGCCCCTGTGTTTCGCTCGGGCATGTTGAGATAGATGCTGCCCCGGCGCGGAGGCTTGTTCGCCGCGTCGTAGGAGACGGTGCGCTGAAGTAGGATTGGGGAAGACAGCTTGGCGGTATTGACGGGGTGAGATTGTAGAAGCGCGAATCGAGCGGGACAAGGGAAAAGATCGGCGGAGTAGGGCAGAGGCCAACACGGATGGCCAGGGACTGCGATGTCGATAGAAGATGGTTTCTTTGGCTAGATTTGAGTTAAGAGAAGACGCGTTGTAGCTGCAGAGGCTCCCCCTAATGATGTCACGGAGAGGGTATCCGGGGGCAAATGCAAATGCAAGCCAGCCAACCTAAGGTAAGCAAGGAAAGGCACCTAAAGAGAGCGGCGGTTTGTATGTTTGATGCTGGATAACGAGAACGGAGATGGTCAGTCAGACGTGATAATGAAGATGAAGATGCAGATGTAGATATAAAGCGACGGGGAGAATGGAGACATGGAATGGCAGGACGAGATGAGAGGGGATGCCGAACCGGAATATTCAAAGTCCCCCGTGCGATGGATGAAAGCAGGAGCCAGTCTCAGTCTCACGAGAAAGGAGCCAGACCAAAGCGAGCTCTCACCAAGACGGGACTAAGGAACAAAAGGGACACGCAATGCAACCAGTACGAGCCCCAGCAGGGTATCTTAGGTGCAGAAGGTGGGGACTGTTGCTGAAATTAGCGATGGTAGTGGGTGAGCTTGCAGCAGTAGCTCGCTGGAGCATGGTTAGTCCGGGGATTGGATTCAGGGACGCCATGTCTTCAGGGGAATATACATATTAGGGGACCTGCCTGGCTGCACGGGTGATTAGAATCGAGGCCAAACGGTTCGATCAGAGCAGGGATTTGCCCGCTTTCAGCTCCGGAGGGGGTAGACGAGGCCGAAGAATGATCAGAACGAGGCTAGTTGGCTCAAGCCGCCAAGGAGATGAAGAGCAGTCTGGATGTTTGGATGCACACGTGATCGGGTAATGGAACGGACGACAAAGCTTAACAGCATCGATCAAGAGATATTGGATGTGGTGATTGTTCGATACAAAACAAACAATCTAGATTCTAGAACCGACGAAAATAGGGCAGCAGGCAAAACCAAGCGAGATCTGGCGGCAAAGATTGGATTTAGATTTCAAAGCGAGATTGCAGTGTGGTAGTTATATGTTACGGATATAGCATCTCTGTCCTACCCGAGATAGGAATGAGAGGCACCCATGGCGGATGGCGTGGAATGGCCTGTCAATGCTACCAGAGAGGCGCAGACTGGCAAGGATTCTTCTCTGACCGACTGGTAACTCGTCGTCATTTTGGCTGCAAGAACAGAAGACAAGACGTCTGATGAGGTCCCAGACAGCGCACGGGAGCACTGGGATATCACCTGACGTCGCGTGTTGGCTAGGTATAAGCTGCTGGTTAATCCTCGGACTGGACCCAGATTGAGTGCCCAGTCTCTGTTTGCAGGCCCGCCTTCTGATTGGTCGCTATGAATTCTCCAAGCAGGGTCTATCCGAACTTATCGATAGCATCACAGCTTTCATTTCCCATCTCCCTGACACGGCCAAACAGCCGCGTCGTATCTCACTTCGACCAATGCTTGGCTTCCAATTCCTGCACCTGAACACGATCTCAAGCTTTGACTTGATATCCCTTCACCGTTGAAAGTGCTCCTTGTCAGGACCTTGTACATACTCTTTCCTCGACTAAAGGTACGTTTATGCATGTATTGTCACCTCGAAGCCTCCAGCTTCCATCGAGCCAATGCAGACCGTGGATGGTTGAATTCTTCGTACCACCTCTAGGCGAGATTCTACATGGGATACACATGTTCTTTGACCCTATTCTTTACCTGAATATTGTTGATTGAGGTTCTTGACCAGGACTTTCGCGAAGACTCCTGACTAGGCCAAGTGGCGTTCAGCATTGCTGAGTTCAAGTATTACTTCAAGGCTGATGCGCAAAGAATTGGGTCTTTGAGATCTTTGTAAAGACGACGCGCACACTTTCAGATTTCTCCTCCTACCCATTCAGCTGTTGAGGCAACTCTGATTCTGCACGGCTGGTCATATTACACTGCAAACATGGCAGATGAAGAGTTTGACCCCGGTGAGGTCATCAGCATCCCATCCAGCGATGACGAATCTCAGCCAGCTACCAAAAAGAGGCCTCTTGAAGATGATTCAAGTCCCAACTCTCCCGATGGGCGCATTACTTCAGCTCCTGAGCCCAAGCGCTTAAGGTCTCATACATCGGTGGCAAATATACCAAAGGCCGAGGAGACAGCAGACAAAGAATTGAACCTTTCAACGCAACCGAACACGGCTGATGAATCAGCACAAAAAAACTCGGATGGATTCCCCGTCTACAAGCAAGGCACGGCCAATTTCAAACTACCAAACCTCATTGACAAGAAATCTTGGCTTAACCGATTCAAGATCTGGGTTCGGGAGTTTTATACGTGCAATCTGGACAAGAGTAATGCTATTACATCATCATTAGTCCTGTCCGCCTTCACCTACCTCATCGATAATCATGCCAAAGTCAAGCCCAAGAAGAAGAAGGAAGCCGCCAAGCAGATTGCAAAGGAACTCAAGAGTACTGGAGACCTCGATGTCATCCTTCAAAGTATTCGACCCTCAAACGCCCCTCCCCCTAAGCAGGAGACCCTCGACAACTGGGTGTCTAAGCAACCCCGGAAAGAACCTGTTCGCAAAGGCAAACGCTCACGCGCTTCTAGTGTCAGCGAGGGAGAGATTGATGAAGCGAATGAGAACGAGTCCGAGAGCGAAGCTGAATATGAGCCGACCCTGACCAAGAATGAGAAGGCCGAAGCAGCTGCCAACGGTCGGGTGTCGCCATCGACCAATGGTGCTTATACAAATGGCCATCCAGCTTCTTCAAACGGCCAAGATCTGCCGCCGGTTGACACACGCCGAAAAGTTCCTACCGGGCAAGATGCACTGGAACAGCAGCGGCGATACTTCCCATCGGCCAAGGACCCCGCCCAAATGTGTCTGCTCTGCGGGCTAAATACACATCTGGCACCCAGCTGTCCAACCCTCGTCTGTTCATGTGGAAGTTTAGATCACTCAGATATCTGCTGTCCTGAAAAGCAAAGATGTGATAAATGTCGCCAATTGGGCCATCAGGCGACTCAATGTGCTGAGAAACTGGCGCTGACCAAGGAGGAGGGCCTTGCTTGTGCCGTCTGCAGCTCAACAGACCATCTTGAGAAGCAGTGCACACAGGTGTGGCGATCATTTCGCCCGGACGTATACACAGTCAAGAAGGTTACCTTTATTCCTGCATCATGCTCTTTGTGCGGGAGTGATGGACATTTCTCCTCTGATTGCAATCGCCGTCGCGACAATATGCCCAACCCGACGTGGTCAGTGAAGAACCGCGATCAGTATGTCGATCCTGACTGTGGCTTGGCGACGATCGAGGAGGCGATAGGAGCAGGATCGCGAAGCACCAAAACGTCGCTGGCCCCTGAACTCAAGATTCGCGGTCACGCTGCGCGGACGACAAACGTCCATTACTCAGAGAGCGACGACTCGGAGGTGGAATTTTTGGGCAACAAGCGTGTTCAGAAACCAGCAGCGCTCGGACAGATTCGGGTGGCTAGTAACATCCAGATGCCAAACGCACAGAACGGCAGGCCGAGAAGACGTCCTAGACAAAACGATACACCAGCCCAGCCTCCCCTCCCTCCTGGACCGCCTCCTCCAGGGCCACCACCCGCGCGAGGTTCGTTTGGACATCATCCACCAGGTGTCCCATCAGGACCACCCTCATCGCTGCCGAGAAAGCCCCCTTCGAAGGACTACAGGAACGTACCCCCACCTCAACTTCCCCAAACCCCACAAGGGTCGCACGGCGGCAACGCGCCTCAAGGGCCCAAGTCTCGAGGAGGTGGGCGTGGCGGCGGTCGTGGTGGTCGAGGGGGTCGTGGACGAGGTAGGCGCAGGGGCAAATAGAGCTCATAGTTTTCAGCGAAACTAGACAGGAAGCATTGCTTGGTACAGGGCCGGAGGTGATGGTACGTTGACATGCTCTTAAAACTGAGGGGCTGTGGGAATTGGTTGGCACACAGAAGCCGAGTTGTCTGCCCTGAAGGGGACTCGTCTAGACTGTGCGACAGGGAAGGGTTTAGGAGACTTTGATACCCACCACCTATACACATATCCTATCGATATAAAACCTATGAAAACAGACCAAATGACATGATTGAAACATGGCAGACGGTAGATCCAACGGCTGTTGAGCAGGTGTAACGTTTGTCACGAGTGCCTACTGTGGCTTGGGTATGTCTCCAAGTTGGAATGACGAGCATGGTGAAAAGAGTCTCTGTCTATTGGCTCAGCCGGATGCATCCTCTGACCAGGGCAGTCCCTGGCAAGGGTTGTTGAATGGATGCTCAGATAGGAGAGTAGTCGGATCCGTTACTCGATTTTCAATATGGCTATTTTGCACCATGTTGAATCACACTGTTCTTTAACAGAGGGAATCTACTAAGCCATGGCATCGGATCCCTCGACAACAAGGGACAAGATCTACCAAGAAATAATACCCAATAGCAATGATCGCTTAGACAGGACGATGGGGGTTCTCGTGTGACAAAGTCTCGCGACAGCGCAGCATCACATCCGGGGAGAAAGCAACTACATCCAGTAGTACCTTTTGTGTGGCACGGGGCTACGACTATTTAGTCAAGACCCGATCAAACTGGGCTGTGTTGTATGGGTGGAGAAGAGAGAGAAGCTTAAAGGAGATGCATGTTTTAGGGATGAGGCTTTTTCTCCCTGTCGACGGGCCTTTTGGAGCGCAAAGTTGGTTGGATGATGGCCATGGGCTTGTTGAGTGAGTGGACAAAACAAGGATGTGAGTGTGATGGAATGGATGCAGGCGAATGGATCCTGTGTCACGCATTTGCGTCTAAACTGCGAGGGGAACACGAATGATTTGCGCTTGGTTGAAGCTAGAGCAGACGAGTTTCTATCACGGACGATCCGTGTCCTGTGAAGCTATAGGGAGTTTGGGGTTTTGCTTTCAGGAGGCTAGATTCAGCAATATTGGACCCTGACGATTTCCAAATCAAGATATTCAGATTTTCTAGTGCTGCAGAAGAGAGCGTCAGCATTGTATCTCGTCCCGTCCCGCAGAATAGGGTAGAGTATTTTGGACTATTTGGCTGTCTAGAAGACTCGCGGTTGTTGGTTGAAGTCGAGAAAGTGACAAGCAGCCTATCACCGCGCGAAGATTGAGGTTGGAACAACGCGTCTGCCGCGTCGGTGGGCACGGGAATGATTGGTCAAGGGGAATATGCAGGTTTTGGAGGCGCGGGAGGGCGATATCCCCACAAGCTGAGAAGCGCTATCGATAAACATCCGAAGAGCGATACCTGAGGGTTACTTGATATCTGGTGTGAGACGGGGGCATCTGCTAGTACTATAAAGTACACTCGTGACCCCTTCTCGGCAGATCTGCAAGAGCATGGATAGAGACATGGACTACCACGGTGAGCCAACCAATGACAAGCCGATCGCAACGCGTTGTCGGTCTGCCATCCAACGCGAATAACCCCAAGGACGATCTGGACAAGGGACAAGGGACAAGGACATGGACATGGACATGGACTAGACAACCTCGTGGTCTATCCACTCACTAATGTAACTATACTAACTGTCTGAGTCACCGATAGCCAGTCGTTGCCAGCAGAAGGTGACCATCTCGCGATGCCACCAATGCACGAACCTGCAGGACAAGTCAGGACAAGGAGGATAAGTTAGGGTAGGGCAGAGAGAGAATGAACCTATGAATGGGAGAGGCGAATTCCCATTCTTCTCTGGTCATGGAGAAGAGAGCGAGGCTGACTGATCTCGTCCATCACCCGACAGATATATCTCTGCCTCCCGGGCTCGGCGCTCGTGGGCTGACCCGAACCCTTTGTCTTTTCATGTACGGTAGTTGAACGACTTTGTCTTGATACTATTCTATCTATTCTATCTATACTACTTCTTTGTAACCTTGTACTTGACTATCATACTACTGCATTGGCTCAATTGAGAGCTTGAGTCACGTCAACTTACAACAGAGACTCATCTACTCATCCACCTACTAAGCTTTGATATCACCCCATCTTGCATCACCATCACCTTTATTTCGGCACTTGACAATACCAAGAGATACTGCAAGATCCTATCGACTCATCTCAGGGCCTGAATCCGCCGCGACATGCTCTTACAATGGCCGCCTCAGCAGAACAACTATTTCTCGCCCTCTTAAGGAGCGACCACATCAAAGGCTCTCTTCTGCCTCACCTCTCAACCACCGACCTCTGCAACATCCGCCAGTCTTCATCTGCTTGCTGCAACCTCCTCACAAAGCGTCTCTTCACCCGCGTCCACATCTCCTTCTCCGCCTCAACCTTCACCAAGTCAGCCCGTGTTGCCGCCCTCGCTCGTATCGGCCATCATATTGAGCATCTCACTTTTTACTTCCCTCACTCGGATGCTACGTTTCTCCCTCCTCTTATCCATCCAGTCTCCGGTAACGAGATATGCTTCTTGTACACGCCTCACACCAGCATGGGCTCTGTACTCTCCCGGCCAAAGTACGCCAACGCTGAGCTGGGCGATATCCTCACGCAGCAGTATCCGCCTCTCTTCCACGCTGCCACCAACGTCCCCAGCTTCATCAACGCCATGCGCAACTTGCCTAATATGCGCCATCTTACTATTCGATGTCCTGGGCAGAACCCTACAGAGCGATACCGCCGCGACATTGTCGACTATGCTCTCATCAGTCTGCGCATCTCACTTGAGCGCGCTCCTCTGGAAAAGCTTCACAAGCTGTCTCTCTCTCAACTACATCCTGCTGCTTTCAACTATCTCCGCTATGTCAACGGCTTCGGAACTGTCCCTTCAGCGGGACGACGCTGGCGACAGATCAACAGGCTCTCCATCTCGGTCGACGCCTGGGACTTTTACGGAACATCGCCTGGCCGTGACCACCTAAAGGTCATGGATGAGTATATACGCAACTTCGCATCCAATCTCGAAAAGTTTGCCTTTACTTGGCTTGGACGAAAGGGTCCTTGTCCAGTTGCCCTCGCGGCTGATCCCTTATTCGCGCCACCCCGTGCTTCTAAGAAGCTCTTCCATGAGGTTACCTCTCCCATGTCTCCATTGCCCGAGACTCCTGGAAAGGGGCCTATTCACTTCTCCAAGCTGCGGTATCTCCAAGTCCGCAATGCTACCATGAACGCACCCCAGCTCAGTAACTTGATCAACTCGCACCGTCAGACAGTCAAAGAGTTTGACTTTGAGAGCGTTGTTCTCGCCGACAATGGGAAATGGGACGACGTTCTTGCACCCATCGACACGGATGAGGCGTGGTCTCGAAGCAACAGCATGGCTGCTCCATCAGAGTACAGTCTTGTCACAAGTCCTAGCTCTGAGCATCTTCCCTCCCCTAGTGCTGCCGTGACCGCTGCTAGTCGTGAGCTCCTGGACATGGATCTTGGCGGTTTCCCATTCGGTGATATAGAGAGGGAGGTCATTGACGACCTTCCTTTCGAAGTGTTTCTTGATGGAGAGATCCCTGCTCCTAGCGACATCACATACATAGAGGAAGAAGCAGGCTTCAGCACAAAACTCAGGAAGAAGCGCTCTCGTCGTCGCAGAAGAAAGCATCGCAGTAGTGACGATGACGCCCCAGAAACACCCACTCCCTCACGCAAAACCTCCCACCGCTCTCTATCACATCGTCATAAACCCTCTCGTCCCAGGCTTCAACCCTCAGTGGAGGAAGAGATCCTCCGACCTTGCACTCCTGTCCCCAACATCACAGCACCTCTCCTAGTCTCCGATCCTCAGCCCGTTCTACTACAGCCCACCACCTATGATCCAACTGCAAGAAAGAGTACCAGTCGAGATCCAGACGAGGGTATCTCTCCTGTACAGCGCAACATTGAGCAGGAGGAGGCGCATCGACTACTCGCCGAAGATGCCTCTGCAAGGGTGAGCGCCCTGCAAAAAGCTAAAGCCGCGGTCCTGTCCAAGCTGAGCCGTGAGTTCTGCCATAATAAGAAGCCGCGTGTGGGTGAGGCGAATGCGTGCCGGTTCCTGGCAGGCCGGGATCTGGGCACGGCGTTTGGCCCGGGCATGGTCATGGAGGATCGAAGAGGGTTGGAGAGCCGGAGCGTTTTGGTACCTCTGATGTTCAGCCGGTCATGATGAGATGAATGATTGACGATGTGGATGAAAATAAGCAGCTCTTGAGAGAGTGGTATGAACTTGTAATGAGATATGATATCATGTCCTTCGTTTCTTCCTGTATTTATGTAACGACATTCTTTCCAAGGATTATGAATAGTATATTATGATATAATGATTCCCAAGATTGTGCATAGGTGATCAAGAACTCTCCTTGGTAATAGTTTCCATGGCCTTGACATACTCTGCTACTTCTTTCAACCCCGTGAGCGTCAAGTCCCTTCTTCGTCCCTCTATGATAACAGTAGGGACCGCATCAATGTCCATGCCAACACCTCTGATCATCTCCTTCACATCCCTCTCGCCCCTCTGCTTATCCTCGACTAGGTCCTTTGCATCCTTCTCGTCGATACCGGCCTCAATGCACGCCTCGATCAGCGTGTCATCTGCACCGGGATGTTTGCCCTCAGCAAAATACATTCTAAACACCGCATCTACAAGCTTATTTGCCACTTCAGCGCTATGAGTCTCCTGGATCTTCTGGATTACTCGGTGTGCAGGAAATGAGTTGCCACTTGGTCCCATAAAGGCGAGGGGGGCGTTCAGCGGCCGTGCAAGTGAGAGCATGTGTTCTTGGAAGATCTTCTGAGCTTCTGGATTATCGTTATGTTTGTTGTGCAGGGCGTATGCGGCACGATCTGGGATGGTTTCAGGATGATTGGGACTTGGTTGATAGGGTGTGAAGTGAAGGGTGAAGGAGATGGCCGATGACGAGGGCGAAGAGCGGAACTGCGTGAGAGCTTCATCAAGTCTAGATAGCTGTTAGAAATCTCTTATATAAGTTGAGAAACGTTATGCCAGCAACTGAAAGAGACATGCCTCTTCTTTCCAAGGTATGTCCTAGAATGCAATGCAATGGTTAGCCAGAAGCCTTTTTTTCACTGCTGATGAGTAGGGATTCATACCAAGGACAAATGACATCCATGACAAAGCTGATCTGAGATTCATACATGGTTTCTTGCTATAAACCATAAACAGTCGTTGATGGTTGATTTAATGATCTAATGTCAATGTTGACAACGGCCGGAAACGTCAATGCGGGGAACCCGTGATCCGCATCGGACCTCCGGGCCGGCGACGGGACCTACAGTCAAAGTTCGCTCAAAGCAATATTGACCTGAGGACAACAGGAAGAGGGACAAAACATATCCTTAGTAAGCCACCAACTTCAACTTGACCATTAAACTTCTCACAGCATCTTGATAAGCTTGTCGTGGCCAAACAGATACACATTCCACTCCGTACATACATGAACCAAGACGAGCGTTGACACTGGGGTATCTCAAACATGAAATTATCTCTCGCTGTATCTAATACTCAGTCAAACGTCATCTTCGAACCCGTATGCTTAACCACCGCTCCTGTCAACCTCGCAACTGCGATATCCTCTGCCTCCTTCAGTGGCTTCACTTCTCCTTCGCCAGCATCTTTGCGATCTCGTGCTCCCTGGTCATATTTGCGAGGCGGAGGTCGACCCCGTGGGTTGCTGTCATTCTCCGCCGCCTTTCGGTCCTTGCCAAACCGCTTCTTGTACCGGACCTGATCGTCTTCGGCCAGCTCGATCTTGAGCTCACGGCCCAGCATTCGGTTCACCCACCACTTGCGCGTCTTGAACTGCTTCTGCTGAGATTCATCCTTCTCGTCATCCTCCTTAAAATCTTCTTCCGTCTCTACTTGCTCCTTGATCTTGACAAAACCCTTGACGGCCCAAGCAGCAGCATCGGGTTCCTTGAACTTGACCCATCCAAAACCCTTGCACTTGCCCGTGTCCTCAAACGTGGCGACCTTGACCCATTCGATCTCGCCACACTTTTCAAAGTTCCTTTGTAGATCGTCCTCGGTCGTCTTGAAGCTCATGTTGCCCACAAACACCTTACGGCTGGCATTGGTCTCCTGCTTCTGCTCCTTGCTGACATTACCATCGACGGCGTTTTCCTCAACGGGCTCGGGCTCCTTCTTGGGTCGACCCTCGAAAGATGTCGCATCTTTGATGAGTAGCTTTCGGCCACCGAGGTCGTTCTCTGTGAGAGAGATTGCAGACACCTTTGGACTAATCTCTGTAAAGTCGACGTAGGCGAATCCCTTGTTTGTAGGCTTGGCGTTCTTATCCCGGCCGGGCTCCTTGTTGGTCGGTAGCTTGACACGAGTGATCATCTCTTCGGTGATGACGCCTCCAGAGTTATCCACGAGCCACTTGCGTAGCTCGACAGGCGTGACATAGAAAGGGAGGTTTCCAATCCAGACACTGTGCTCTGACCGAGGAGCCTTCTTGTCCTTGCTCTCCTTGTCGCCGTTCTTCTCATCGTCGCTGTCCTGCTTCGCAGGCAACGCCTTGCCCTTCTTGAGCGCACGCTTGGCGCGCTTCGACGGAGGCTCGGGGGCGTCTACGTCGACTTCGATCTCCTCGAGCTCGATCTTGCGCTTGGACGACGCCGCGGGTTCAGAATCGGCCATGTCGACATGGTCTGTGGATTCGGTCTTTTCGATCTTTTCGATCTTGACGGTCTTCTCCGGCTTCTCAGCCTTGAGCTCTGACCGAGAAGACTTGGACTTCTTCTCTTTCTTTTCTTTTGTCGCCATTGCGTGTTCTGTTGTGCCGTGCTGATTTGTTGGCTGGCGATCTGCGTCTGCGTCTGCGTCTGCGTCTGCGTCTGCGTCTGCGTCCACGTCTGGATCGGTCCAAAAAGTCGCCAGAAATTTTCTGCCAGATGCATAGCGATAAGCGATAAGGGACACGGAGAAGTGGGTCGACCGTCCCGAAGCTGGACCCTTGCAAATTCCGCCGAGTGTGGGGCATTTCAATGCCGTTTGATGAGTTGTCGGTCGCCGGCACCGAAGACCAACCTCTCAGAATCATAGAGAAGCTGATGGATGTCGGATCAATGCGTGATTAAGTGATTTGAGACTCTCAATTGCCACTTTGAATACGTCTTTCGTGTCGTGGTGTCGAATTGAAGACTGATTGTCCAAAGAACTTGGTAGCTCAGCTATTGCTCATCTCTCACTTATTACCTATAGTAAGTCCACCTATGACAAGGCAGACAACACATGGACTTGTGATCTGAAACTTGACAATTGCACCAATTATTTGCCCAGCCCTACCCCTGGGACACATGAACTAGGGACATCGTGGCATCTGCGCAATATCGGTCATTAACTGCCTGGACAGAAAGGTTTACGCCAGGCGGCCGAGGAGCGTCTTGGCATCAGCATCCGAAAATCGAGATTGCTCACAGGCAACTGCCCTTCTATAGTAGTATCAAGAAGAAATAAAAGATTGTCGGTCTTATTCACCGCCGGGGTTCTGTCTTATGGGGTTTCTTATGAGAGACATGAAGGATGCGGGCAATCCAGGAATAGCGCCTGTGAACTGGCCGCCCTCTGGACGGAGCTTGCCATAGTGGCCAATGTTGTATTCGCCCAGCATGGTTTGTTTGCTTCCCTCCATTAGTATATTCGTGATAAGTGATTGTTGCTGTCTCTTAATGATAATAAAACGGCAAAAATCTTTCCATTGCAACATCCGCCTTCCGGGACCAGTGGAAACATGGAATGGCAATCTCCGCCGAGGCCGTCGCCGGCCGGAAGACCGCTGCCGGGGGTACAAAATGGGCAAAGGACCCGACACCGCCGAGACGGCCGGACCAAGTCATCTCAACTTCGCCGATGCCGTAGTTGACCGCCGGTCCTTGTGCCACGTGTGCAAGATTACCAAGAGAATAGAAGATTCTGGTGTAGCATTGACCTGGCATTGGAACGTGAGGAGAGTCGGCAGTTCAGAAGAATTGATCAGTAACAATCTCGGAACTAAAAGGCGCCTGCAGAGGTGCTAATTTGGGCTTGAGAGCCGCCTGTAGGGAACGTGAATCTCGCCCGGGCCCCTCATCTCAGGCGCCGGCCCCCGTTGTTCACGTGTGGTTTAGCGGTACCAAGACGCCTACTAGCTGGCAGTGGGCCCCTGCTGTGGTCCAATTCCGGCCGTGCAGCGAATGAGGTGCTCGTGACCCCCATTGGCCTAGGCAAAATTCACTAGCCCCAGACAACCAAAAAAACAACTTAACCTTGGAACCTCCCTTCTAATTCAAAGCCCAACCAACCCCAAGTCTAATCCGTCCACTTCTTCACTTTCCTCCACCTTTTTACTAAAACCCTCCTCCTCCACGCCATCCATTCTCGCACCCGACCTTATTTTCTCACCTTACTTCATCTCACCGGACCACGATCTGTGCCTGCTCAAGGCTGCCATTTCCTGTCATCACAGCTGAGCTGAGTCTTCTATAAAATCTGACCGCTCTGTCATCGCCTCCGTCTTTGCCCCCCTCAGGCATCGACTTAACCTTGGACGAACGATCGATTTCGTCACTCAACACCCGATCAGTGCACCTTTGATTGCAAACAAACAACATTAATCGAAAAAGCCTTTCATCACTATTGCTGAGCGACCCGACTACTATTAACTTTGATTGATTTATTCACTCATCAATCAGCAATCAAATATCGCTACCCATTCCCCTCGGGTGTGCGCAATCCTTCTTCATCATGAACGTTTTGCTCTCGCCACAGCCCCCTGTCTTCCCCCATCAACACGAAAACCCTCGTATTTCTCCTCAGCGATCTTGTGAGTTCTCCCCTTCATTCTCCGATAGCGACATTTTCCCTTCGGCCCTCGTACCTCTTACCGTTCCTTGCCACTAACTCGAGTCAGTATCTCCCTTTCACAACATGACCTCCCGCAAGCGAAAGGCCGACGAGGATGGCGATGAGACCATGTCTCCCAGGAGCTCACCTACTATCTCCGCTCGACCTCTTGCTCGTGCCACAAAAAGAGCCCGAGCCAACGAAGTCATTGGACGACCTCTCGTTCTCCCCCGACTCCTCGAAACCCTCGATACTTTCCAGCTAAGGACCGTCCTCGAGCGGATATGCGAAAGACACCCCGATATTGGTCATGAGGTCGTTTCTCAAGCGCCTCGTCCCTCCGTCTCGTCAGCTCTCGAAGTCTTGCAAGGCTACATGAACAAGCTCAAAGATGCTGTTCCTTATGGAGAGTCCAGTCCCGAATATACTTACTATCGGGTTAAAGAGCCCCTAGTCGCCTTGATTGACGCACTATCCGATTTCACACCCCAGTTTCTCCCTCCTAATGAAACCCAGCCGACCAAGTCACTCGAGTTCTTGGACGAAGCCACCAATATCATCCATAAACTTCCCAACTGGGAACCTCAGACATACCGACACCACAAGGAAAACGCATATGAGGAGATATCTAAGGCTTGGGCGCTTGTTATCAATGAAGCAGGCAAGAGGGCCGGCGGTTTTAATCTGCATACCGGAGGATGGGACCAGGTTTTGTCACGACACAACGAACAGTCGGGCGGACGTCTTGGCTCTGCGATTCATGCCATGTCCACAAGCGTTGGCTGGATGGGACCCAATGCGAATCCGGGTCCCGGTGGTCCCTCGGATCCTAATTCTATCCTAAACCAGCTAATGTCTGGCACTTACGGAGCACCCGTGAGAGTTGGTCCCTGGTAGGGTGATCCTGTCTCCCAACGACCATGATTGCATATCGCGGCGCACCGGATGAGTTGTTTTTCGCACATTTTACGACCGCATCATTACGACGACTTTCTTTTGGCATTACGGGTGGCATAGACTTGAGGCATTCCCTTTCCTCGTTACGGCAGGGTAGTTGGCGTTTTTTTGCGTGCATTATCTGATATCCCCTTCCTTCGTTTCCGAAATAGTAGGGATTAGTGTTATTCGGGAGTTCTTCCCCCCTGGCAGCCTTGATAGTGCTGTCAGACTGCGTATTCCTGTATGTAGAGATTTGATATATTTCATTTGTCATTCCCCGAGACATGCTTTTATCTGGGGCTGGCTGAGGGCTGCCGAGGTGAATAAGCTAGGTTGGTCTTCTCAGAGATCAATTATTGGATAAGCTTGATAATCCAAGCTTTGAATACTATAAACACATTTTCTCGTTAGTGTATTACGTCCCTCGCTATACCATTGATTATGCTCAGATGGTATCCCCTCACCCTACCTTGTAGATTGAACCTATAGATGACTTGGATCCGGTCGGATCGCTTTCTGGCTAGGTATGCTCTTGGGTCCTTATCCATCCATGTCTAGGACTGAAGGTTCTTACTGCGTATACCTCGTTATCCCGTTCAGCACCATTTTGCTCATAGCTGAGTTACTTTTTCTACCGTGGGTTTGAAGTCGACCACGACTGGAAGACCCTTTCAGCGTTAGATCGGCGATGGCTTTAACCAACTCCACAGAATTCGTCACTTGAGTACGGACTAGGCGATGCTCATTAGGCCACCAAACAGAATAAAAACATGGCTCTTGCCACGAACCTTGACGAGAAATAAGATGAATGACTAACCCTAGGAACGGTATGATAGGAGCATTGTCGCATATGAATATATATGTATAGAGGGCTTCCTAGCTTTTCCTATGCTAAGAATTATCATGAGACATCACTTAGCACAGGTATAGCTATGGCTTCTTCCAAGACTTCTACGAACTGGTTAAACCCGCTCTCCGACTTTTGGATGTCACAAGATATTGCCGCGTGATGATGATGCCTTACTTACGAGGTTGTTTTCTCCAAGCCCTCCATGCTTAACAGAGATAGCGTCCCTGCGACAAGCCGATACGAGAGCGAACCAAAAACAGGTGGGGCAATCGCGGGGCCGCCCGCGATCCGGTAAGTGGAGCACGTCCCTTCCTTAGGTTCTTCAAGCAGTCGTGCCTACCAGGTAGCAGTCACGTGCTCTCCCGTCATTTTGAAGTTGGGCGCGACTGCCTGGACCGACCGTTAACGCGTGCTCATTAATCAATCGATATCAAGCTCGCCACTACTGGCAAAGTTGCTTCTACAACACTACGCTCATTTCTCTGTTGCTTCTGATCCCTTCGATTCTTGCTAGTTCTCCATGTTGGCATAAAAACGTTCCGAGCCAAATTATTCATCATGCCTGCGTATGTCGCCGGACATGTCGCGTTCTTGGTTCCATCGCTAACTGTTTTTCCAGCCCAGGCGATCAGCACACCACTGTGACAAACCCTTTCGAGGAACATCGTCCACGAGTTGCTGAGTGGGTTGCCAAGGATATTGCTACTATCTCGGCCAAGCTCGACAAACAACTCGGTCCCGAGTACATCTCTGCGCGTGCAGGTCCTGGTGGCACCAAGGTCCACTATCTCACTGCTGAGAAGTGCATCACATTAGCGAACGAAGTTTTTGGCTTCAACGGATGGTCATCCTCTATTCAGAATATTCAGGTCGATTTTGCCGATGAAAACCCCCAGACACAGCGCGTCAGCATTGGCCTATCGGTCATCGTTCGAGTCACATTACGAGATGGAACATACCACGAAGACATCGGATATGGATCTATCGAGAACGCCAAAGGGAAGGCAATGGCTTTCGAAAAGGCCAAAAAAGAGGGTACTACTGACGGATTGAAGCGTGCCTTGAGAAGTTTTGGCAACGTCCTGGGTAACTGCATCTACGACAAAGATTATGTGAAGCAAGTCACAAAGATGAAGGCAGAACCTGTCAAAAGGTTTGACCAGGACAACCTTCACCGTCACTCCGACTTCATCAAGCGTGATGTCGTGGGACCAGAACCCGCCGCCCCTGCTGCGCCTGTAGTGAAAACCGAGCCCGCGCCACCACTCCCTGTGGCAGAATCATTTGACGACTATCTTGGAGGTATTTTGTCCTCGGATGGTTTTGAAGAAATCGAGGCTGAATATCTGTAGAGCTCGACGAGGCAGACTTCTGCGTGCCAGAAGATGGCCACCCTGACGAAATCATGCTTTCAACGTCGATCTTGGGTCAATCTGCCAACGAGAAACCATCAAACAACCCTCAGGCTCAACGAATTCAGCAGCAGCCTAGCAGGCCGAACTCTGCTGCCCCCCCGAACCGCGCGCCGCAGACTCCGATACAAGGACAGCAGCGCCCAGATTACTCGAACGCTTCTAACGCTCTTTCAAACCGTCCACAGGCTGGACCTCCTGGGCGTACAACTCCAAACCAGGCTGGCAATGCTCGGCCGCCACCGAATGCGCCCCAAAACATGCCCGAAACTGTAGGGTTCTTCTCCGCAAAGGCGGTTAATCAATTGCCGGAATCCACGTTGGAAGGCTCTGGTAATGCACGTCTTTCTTTGCCACAGGGGCAACAAGCCTTCAACCCCAAGGCAGAGAGCCCATCTATCCGGAAGACGCCAGGTATTGACCATACCTCATCCAAACCTGTTGCGAAGAATGGCCAACATGTTGCGCCGACCAATAGTCAGGCAAATGCTGCGCCGGCCCCACGCTCTAATACGAGTAGCTTTACGCCTGTGCGACCATCCATGCCTAGCTCACAAAGTGCGCGTGGAAACGTGGTCAATCCTTCTCTTGATCAGACTCGTCGGATTGGTGCGCCTGCTGGCCCAGGCAGTCCTCTTGCAAACCGTGGGAGTTATCGACCGCCAGCAATGAAACGACCGCCTCCTGCGGACGGGAGAACTGCTTTGGCCGACCTCTCAGCTAACGGAAACGGAGGGGCAGCTTCGGCTACAGCTAATGGATTGGAGGCAAAGAGGCAGAAGATGGCATAGATTTGCTAGATCGAGTTTTGGGCTGTGATGGGAAATGAAGGCAAGGTAGCCAGGCGTATCGGTTTTCAAGATTTTGTGGTTTGCAAGGAGCTCAGGCCTGGGATATTTTCTAACGGAATAAAGCAAGAAATGGAAAATACGACTTGGGGTTTAGAACAGCCAGAAGGCATCTGGCAATCGCTCCTAGAATTACGATATGTACATAATGTGTTTCCTAGCTGAGTCCTGACATTGGGCCATGACATGAATTGTGTGGCGATTGATATTGACCGCTGTAACTACACCGCAGGGAATTTGCAATATACATGACCCTCGTGAGGTCTGGAGCTTCTTGCTCTCTAATACCCATCCTAGTCTATTTATACACGGTTTTTTCCAGCCTAGTCATTATACATGTGTCCTCTTACATACAAGTCTTGAGATATCCATACAAGTATGGCCATCTCTGCTTCTCCCGCTTATTTTGAAGTCAGCTTATCAAGTCCTGCGCGGGCCTGCTTTACCGCATCAGGGAAGCCAAGCTTGCCTGCCATTTCGATACACTGCCTGTACTTCCTGCGAGCTAGATCAGTGTTGCCCAGCATGGCAGCGACATCGCCCCAGTTGCAGAGAGCAACGGCACACGCCTCGTCGCACTCGGCAGTGCGGTCATTGCCAGTGACGTCTTTGGCATGCTTGAAGGCATTCTTGGCCCAGTTCTGCGCAGCCTCAAGACATTCCTTTCGGGTGGCAGGCATAGCAGGATCCTGCAGACCCTTGATCGTTTCAGAGGGTTCGCTAGCGGCAGGGATGAAGATGGGGTGCTGGGCAAAGCTGGCGGCGAGGTTGTTCATGATGATGGGACGATGACAGGGTGTTTTGCAGAGACGAAGAGCCTGGAAGAACAGAGGGATGGCAAGGTGGAATTGATTCTTGCGCTCATAATCGCGACCCAGAGACTCCATAGCACCGCCCATTTGTTCTGGGCTCAGCCAATCACCCTCACCAGGCTTGACGCCTTCTTCCTGACGGCGACGAGCTTCTTTTAGAGCAGTTTCGACAGCCCAGATAAGATGCTTCTGAGAGTTGTCGGGGTCAAGAACGTGTTCATCTGCGTATAGCTCTCCAAGCTTGAGGGCAATTCCAACAGTCTTGGTGAGGAGACGCTGACGCTTGTGCCATAGGCTTTCAGGTACAGGCTCCTCGTCGGCCTTCGCTTGCTCAGAGGAAGAAGCAGCGTCGTCGGTGGCCTGAGTTGCAGGAGTCTCCGGTGTCGGCTTGATAAGTCTACCCTCGTCGCTGACCTTGCCCTCCTTGACTGACAGCTCCATGACATTGATCCACCTGTTGCAGTCGGCTAGAGTGCCCTCCAGAACATGTAAGCATCCACTGTAATTTGCGATCTTCTCGAGCCAGTAGGAGGTCTGGATACGGATACCGAGAACCTCATCGGAGTATGGATCCAGTCCATGCTCGGCGCATTGGTCCATAGCGCGCTTATAATACTTGAGGGCGAGTTCGGCATCGGGGCTGATATTGGTGTAGTATAGAGCGCGTCTTAGGGAGTTTGCGATGGGCTTGGGATATCTCGTGAACTGGTAATGGTAGAAGTAATTGAAGTATAGCCAGACGGTATAAGCGCCAATGACAGATACCACGCCGAGGCTTGTCCTGTTAGCAACAAATAGTGACAACGAAATGGCAGGGAACATACAGAAAAAGCCCTAGTGTGGTTGCTCCTGGGTTTTGTCTATATGCCGTCTTGATACCTGTTGGGCTCATAGCAACCACAAGACTTCGCAAACCAGCAGCGAGGGCACGGCCAGCGAATTGGCGAAAAGTAATCTGAGGCTGCGTTGGCTGTTGGCCCTTCTTTGGTAGCTGATTCTTCTTGGCTTCTAGATCTCTGTCCGGGCGAGTACCAGACGAATTGGTCGTCTGGAATCGGGGCTGGTCCGGCCGGAGGTTGATAACGGCACGGAAGTTGACGGTGGCGGCGCGCGACCGGAGCTGGACGGAGAGCAAGCCTGAGGTCGCATGCTGCCAGCATCTCCCACGAAGGGGTCTCAGCGAAGCGACGGCTGAGACCGACATGGCAGGCCAAGCTGGTGAAGCAATTGGCGGGGGGTGGTGGTGGTGGTGGAAGAACCGATAGTATTTTTGGTAGTGATGATGACGAACCTACAAATTGAAAGTTGCCTCTCAGCTCATCATACCTTCTTCCTCTTAGCCCAGGTACGCACGGGCCAGTTTGGACCAATACTGGCCCGTGCGTTTCTAATCTTCAGTGGAAGGTTGCTCGCTAAAGCTGGTTCGGCCGAGGCTTTTGGGGCCAGTTTTCAGGGTCGTTTTGGTGGGGGAGGGGATATTTCAGCACATGACGGGAGATATGCATCTCTAACATCTTCACTCACAACTTTAACATTCTTATTATTTCATCAGCTCCTACACTGAACTCACAATAATGGCTGGAAAATTTGAGCCCAAGGTTCCTGTGACCCTCAACCCTCCAAAGGACGATCCCATCTCTCAGGAAGAGCTCGCTAAGTCCAACGGTACGGCCCGTCCCCTCCCTCTCCTACAGTGCCCAACAGATATCATATCATGCCTTTGCCTTGATAATCTCGCTCAGTACCAATCATTGGCAAGCTTGTATGATATAACGTAGCTAACTCGACTCCAGGTGCTGACGGAGGCAAGTGCTACGTGGCTATCAAGGTACGTCAACTCGCATTTATAGCATGCAACTCACTCAATGTACAACTCATCTCATTCAACGAGCACGACTGATGCTCTTCGGCACAGGGCAAGGTATATGATGTGACAGGAAACAAGGCCTACCAGCCTGGAGGCTCATACAATGGTAACCGGCTCATCCCCGAGCTATACTACCAATGCATTCCAGCTGACGCTTCTCTCAGTCTTTGCCGGTAAGGACGCCTCGAGAGCTCTCGGCAAGACCTCTACCAAGCCCGGGGATGTGCGTCCGGAGTGGCAGGATCTGGATGATAAGGAGAAGGGCGTCTTGAACGACTGGATTACCTTCTTCTCCAAGCGGTACAACGTCGTTGGTGTTGTGGAGGGAGCCACAAACATGGACTGACTAGCCGAGTTGCCTCCGAATGCTCAAGTCAAGCTGTGAACTCTTCATTTCCAGTCCCAAGCTGCTCCTTTAAGTGCGTTGTGTCTCATAGTTCTCCGGCTTGTTATTCTCCGCTGCTGTGAGCTGGTGAAAGCGGAGCTTTCTACGCAGCTACATCCCGCTCGATGGTCCATTGTGCATCCGGCTTTGCCGGCTTGCATGCGTGAAGTATATCTCAATGCTCATAGGCACATAGGTTCCAACTTGTAGGCAGGCCTGACTGCGAGTAACCTTGCCTGGATCTCTATTCAGCAAAAATCTGAACATTGGCTACAACCAGTGAACTCCGAGCAGCATGTTGACGCCCCTTGCAGAATCTGAGCATTGGCAACATCTTTTCTCAGCGCAGCTATCTCACACTAACAACGTTACACGAAACGGGCCCCAGCTCATCCATCCCAGGCGCCACTTCTGCGTTCCGTTCTTTTGTCTGTGGCGCCGTCCACAGCTGTATGGTGATATTCCTGCAGCCACAGAGCAAGGACTCACATTCACATCTGACAGATCAGTTTCAACCTGTTGTTGTGTGTTGACAGAAACTCGAATCAAGATCTTCGAGCGTCATGGTGTGTAACATATGAGATCTTTGATGACTGAATGAGGTTCATGCATGTGGATATCGTGGTCCTACATCACAACGACTCACGTTTGTGTTACATATGAAACGACCTAGATGCTGATTTTTTTACTATCTATATATAAAAATAAACACATGAACATCCTCCCTACATCCATCTAGCTACAAGGGGAGATGTGCTCAGAGTGTCAAGCGTAGCTGACCACCAGGTACACAACTGAGTGAGTAGGTTTGTTCCTCAGCCCTGCCTGTGCATGGATTGACCATCCTGGCAGTTGTGCTGCGTCTGCATCTCCTTCGCTCGCCAAGCGACTGCACAGTCGTCACAGGGCACGCATTGCCGCCACGACTTGCGAAGGACTTTGACGCCAAAACACTGATGGTTTGGGTCATTGCGGGCGAAGTGGCAGTATGACTTAAGGCGGAGAGTCGAGTGGTTGCAGGCAAAGAGAAATTCTTCCCAGTCGCACATCTTGGGCTGTTGATCAGAATGTATTGAAGTTGTTGGTACTAAAGTCGGTTGCGTTAGCTGAAGCCTCACTGATATAGAGCATTAGCTACTCACATCAATTATATGCCTTGATCACTGTTCAAAGATCTGGACTGAGGTGTATCAAGGAACTTAGAGTGGTCTTTAGAGATGGTTTTGAGAGAAGGAGATTGTTGATAAATAGTTAGAAGGAGGCAGAGTCTGGGTGTTTTATAGATAGCGAACCCATCTCGGCGCCATGGCTCGTCTCTAGCATCTTTTCCCTTTTCCCGGTTCCTGGGTCGTGTGGCTGTCGGACAATGAGTATGAAAGCCTAGGGAGAACCTCTCAACACCCAATTGTCTCGAACTCATGCAGGTTATCGACAGAATCTGCATATCTGATACGATGGATCACTTCCAATTGAGGAAGAACTGAGTGCCTCGCAGCTATTGACCCAGAGTCTTGTTGCTGAAAGAAGCCAGATGCATACAGATTAAAGGCAGATATCCGGGGAAGCATGGGGTCAACAGAAGGACTCGGGTTTCTGTGGTACAGTGTGCCTCATGACAGTTGACAGAGGTTAGAAGTGAGCTGACGAGTCAATTGCTTCTGGTGGTAGCTGAGATACCTGTTATGCTGACAAAGAAACCTGGCGATTTAAATGAGGATTAAATGACATGCCTTACTTGATAGCAAGGTTGTCTTGTAGCAGTCTTTACTAAGAGACTCTACTGAAAGTAATGCGCAGTCAAGTGAATAGATACAGGGAAGCAACACCATTCAAGCCCGTCCAATATAGCATGCATGGGTTGGTTTATGTACCAAGATCCATGACTTTTATGCAGAAATAATCAACAGGAGAACCATTCCCAGCACTGACACAAGTCTGATCACGAAAAAATTTAGTAGAAACACTTGTCGGCCAGCCGATATTGAGCTCGAGGATTAAGGTCCAGGATAGAGTGTGGGTTATCGGGAAGATGCAGAACTACCAATGTAGCTAAGGAAACAAGCAGATGCAGGCAACCCAATGGAGTTGAGATTGAGATTGTGTGTGGGCAATTGAGAGAAGAGAAAACGACGAGGGTATCAGAGACATACAGATTTGTGAGTGGGAGGGATATTCGAAGAGCCACTAGGCAAGTTGATCACGAGAAGAGAGCGAGACGAGTGCATTGTGACTGATAAACTACAATACACTTTGACTGTCTCATAAGTCAATGTGCTAGGGAGATTTCGGAATAGGAGGACTTGTCGAATAGGACTTTGGTTCACAACACCATGGTTGGGAAGGGGTGTGATTGTAGTTGGATTGTGATTGCTGCAGAATGGCTTGATAATTTAACAAAGTGTAAAATTTGAATGGATTGTATGTGTTATTTCAAATATGAAGTTTGAGCGACTCGAGTGTGGTTTACGGGCCGCATCTTATGTGGTAGTGAGCTTTGGTGGTCGGTGGTGATAACCTCAAGTGCCAAGAATGCATATTGAGATGTCGTAGGCCCACATGAGGATCGTGAATTGATCGAGGGTGAAAGAAGAGAAAAGATTGAGATACCAAATAGATGGAATTGTGGCTATAGAGGGTATAGTATATAATGAGGTACCTAGTTACTGTATGTGTTAATTACTTATTGTATTGTCAAATGGTGATGACGGTTTGATTTGAGCCGCATCGTAATCGTGGTTCGCAAAAACGCCTTTTTCTCGCGTCCTCTGTCCTTTCAGTGGGCGGACTTGATGCTCTTTCGCGGGTTGCCTCGCTGGCTGCCTAACAGCTTGGGGGTTGAAAGCACATGTCTGATTGGCTGAATACCATCGCAGTGCCTCAAAGTGAGGCGGTTTCTGGGGGACAAAGAGCTTACCTAGCAGTGAGATAGGTACTAGGTACGATACGATACGATACAATACATGACTCTATCCATTTCATCGCATCGCAACTACAGGCTTCTCTCTTCTTCTCTCCTCTATTTTCTCCTTCTTGCCGCCACATTCTGCCGCTTCTATTTCTTGCATCTGCCTTGGTACCTATACTACCTATACTCGATGGCTCATCCATTATGTTGGTGACATCCTGACGCAGCATCCTCCATAGCAGAGCATAGCATCAACTCTTTCGCGCACCGACGCCTCCTCAACCCTCTATCGGAGGCCGTTCACAACCTCGCGCTAGGATCTATCATCCAGCGATTCATCCCTCCAAGGATCCCTTGTTGGGACGTGCCCTAGGGAGCAGCGCAGGCCTACCCTGCTATCATCGATCGACTTGATGTATGGTTTTCCTCTTTGTCTATTCAATAGAACCTTGTATACCATCTTGTTTCACCTCCTTTACCATCTTTCCCTTATCCTATGCTATGCCGGCATAGCTTAGATCTATTCCCCATCTTAGATACTCCTCAACATTCGTCTATCCTATCTCTAGCTTGGTTTAGCTACCTATGCAAACAACACCTTGATGTCCTCCTCCAATTTCCCAATATCTTATGGGGCCCCTTGTACCAACACGATTCATCTGAGCATACCAATACTATTTACGCACCGATTTCCACAGACTGACTTGGAAATATGAGCAGCTCTTCTGGCCTTGCTCCCCGATCTCCTGCTGTTTTAGAAACAGCAGCAGCATTACTGGTGTTGGTCGAATAAACAGCGAATACCGTAAATATCTTGCTTGCATTATCAAACCCGAAATCCCGGAATATCTTCCTTACCATGGACTCATTCAACTCTCCGCAAGATCGAAGTGCCGGCGCCTCCCAAGTATCCCAGCAACAAAATGCGAATTTGGCTACTCTAAACCGAGCAAGATCTCAGCCCTCAAACTTATCTTTCTGGCACAACTGGCCTGGCGATGATCCTTGGAATCCTCTCCATCCTGGTGTCTCCAGCGATGCCCACACTCATTCACAAATCCTCGAATCTGTAGGATCTGCCAATTTCCAGATCCCTTACCAAGACTATCGGAGCAAACCATTACTGTCCGAATGCGATACCAACCCAGAAGATTCGGCTTACGGGAGCCGCCTAACCCACAGCATTGGCAACCCTTCCACATATGGAGAGGAGCTAGACCCCGATGTCCAAACTTTAGACTCCCAGACTCCAGACGCAGGGCTTGTCAACAGGAGCCTGGAAACACTTCAACTACAGTGCCAATCTGCAACTAGTGACACTCAGTCATACCAAGATCAATGGGTCCGTCCTCGTCCCCCAGCAAGTGTTGCCACGGCCCCGGTGGGAGGAGAGCGGCGATGGTTTTGCACCGAGTGCCCGAAACGCTGCCGCACACGATCTGAGCTAAGGTGAGTCCTCGCGTTTCCGAGTCAATCAGTTCTATGCTTACTGGTCTTAGAAAACATGAGTTGAAACATACTCTGCCTTGGCATTGTGACGTTCCGGGCTGCTCCCGCGACAAAGGCTTCACCTCCAAGAACGATTTAGACAGACATAAGAGAACAGTGCACTCGGATCGCACAGTTGCTGGGCGTAATTATGTGTGTAATCTTGGTAATTGTGTTAAGAAGCACAAAGTATGGCCGAGGGCAGATAACTTCCGCTCCCACCTGCAAAGAATCCACGCCAAGGTTTATAACGCCAATGACGACCTGTCCGAATATATTCATCGGTATGTTGGTTTGACCCTGACTTTACTACGTCGATTCCTGCTAACTGGTCATAGATCACCCCCATCACAAGATCTGGAGGGTGTAGGAGGAAGCGCGATGGCGTATTTGCAAGCTCAGGAACAGTCGCCTGGTTTAGCTCACCCCTCTGCCATCTTTCTCCGCGGGCCCTATGCCGACCGACGAGCTTCGCAACCTCAGGCTGGGATCAACACTTTATCCCGAGGCTCAGTCTCTATATCGTTTGATCGAGATCCCTCGAGCCTTGCGACTGTTCGAGAAGGTGATGAGAACTTTATTCAGCCAGATATTCTAAGTGGACAGTGCCATGTTTCTCTACCGCCACCTCGATGGCATGCATCAGTTGCCTCTGGACAGGATGCTCCTGGTGATGAGATCACCACCCAATCGGAGACGGAAAAGGATGCTCAACATCAACCTATGGATGGTGTCCAACAAAACGAGACCTCGGACGCAGGGGTTTCTAGTGTCAGCGGAGAAGACCTAAGTTCTCAGCAGGCCGATGTGCGAATGGCAGACACAGACGAAGCTCAATGTACCCCCAGATCAGCCCATTTGCATGAAAACTCGGTCACGGAGCCTTCTGATCTAAATCCCGAATCGACATTTAAAATCCTCGACACAATTCCGAAAGACCTAATTGCTAGCTATCTGAAAACCCACTCTGTAGAGCTCGGGGATAACATCTCGAAACCAGATATAGCGAGCATCAAGAGTCAGGGCCACCCGCACAAGTGTCCAGATTGTGACAAGACATTTCCTCGGTTATGCGAACTCAAGTAAGTGCCATCGATTCTCATTACCTGACTGCCTTGCTTACAAGAACAAACAGAAAACACCAGAAAAGGCATTCAAAGCCATATGGCTGTACTTTTCTCGACTGCAAAAAGGCATTCGGAAGCAAGAATGACTGGAAGAGGCACGAAAGTATCCAGCATTACCAGCTTGAAACATGGATATGTGACTGTACCAAACCTGACTCGACAGAACCCTGCGGCAAGACCTGTTCTCGTTGTGAGAGCTTCAGAAACCATCTCTCAAAAGAGCACTCGATTTCGGATCAAAGACAACTCGAGGAAAAGGTTGACAGCTGCCGGAAAGGTCGTCACTGTGAAGCCCAGTTCTGGTGTGGATTCTGCCTAAAAACCATTGAGATCAAAGAGGCAGACAACACCTGGGCGAAACGCTGTGATCATATAGACGATCATTTCTCTGGCCGCCAGACGCCTAAAAGGCATATCAGCGAATGGCAGCACCAGGAACACCAGAAGACGGGTTTCAATGTATTTCGAGATATGTCTTCGTCTGCCTCGTCCAACTCTGACCCAAGATCTCCGCCGATATCTACATCACAACGCAACAGCGGCTTAGTTGCCGGCAGAGATGACCGAGATCGAAAAGCGGATGCGTACATGTGGACATGTGTAGGTGCTTTCAAACCGTTTGCCGATTGCCAAATTACTAACAAGATATCAAACAGTGTAATTGTTCTTCGGAGAACAGTCGGATGACCAATCCGTTTTGTGTCGACTGCCAGCACAATCAACGTTCATGTGGTAACTGCTTTGTGTATAAGCTGCCTCCTTCAAATGAATGATAGTATGATGTGTTTCACAGCTTTTGCTTGAAGATGTGTGGATGAGTGGTCATGTTTTAATGATTACTTACGGTGTTATGATGATGGACGATATACCCCCACGCTTGGCATGTTTAAATAAACAACATTTAGGGCAAAAAGAAGGAGTTTTTCTTTTCTTTTTTTCTCACATCCTCAGAGGAGTAGATGGATTGGCCATGTCTTAAGTCTAGGGGTCTACGCCAAGGCAATGTAAATTCCGATGATAATGCCCTGGAAGCCATGTGAGTTACACAGCTAGCAATAAGCTATTTGAGCCAAGATGGGATCCTTTTCCGGGCACCCGGGTAGGGCTGTTTCAGTGCATCACTGCATAACCAATGTAAATCACGAAAAACCGAAGGCTGGGGCGTGTTTAAGACCTTGACCTTGGAGTGCTAGCCACATCTAGAGGCTCATCCGCACAATGTGCATGCGATTAGTTCCCATTTTAGTCCTTTCACCACCAAAAGGCAACGGCATGGGCGGTTGTCTTAGCTCCAAGCCACCCTCTCCCGCCGTCAGGAAGCGCCCGGGTAGTTCCCGGTGCGTGGTGAAGGTTGACGGACGCCTCGCCGGGAAGTGTACACGGATGTGCCTATATCTGTTGCCTTATTTCCTGTTCAAAGGCAAGGGGTATGTGTCACATATGCTCACAAACTGGGTTGAGTCAGTGGTCACCGTTTGATCATCTGTCACGTAGCACAAAGGACGACTATTTTCAGTACCCATACGGGTAAAGAGCTGGGTAAGGACAGAAAAAAGAAATCAAATAGCCCAGACAGGGCCTAAGAGGGCCCAAAACGCCAAAATGCGAGTTGAATCTTGCTATGCTCGGAAGATATCCTATCTTGCTGGTGTTGTCATCGGAAAATGAGATTTGCACTCAAGCTGGCTAGAACATGCAGTTGAGATACACTATTCCATGGGTATGCCTCAGGGAAGGATGCCAAGAAGACTGCTTCTGTATTTTATACAGAGTTGCTATCAGCCATACCTAAGGAATGGGGGCCCGCCTCCATGACACTGGGTCCGGTAGACGTAGGCTTGGACTTTTTTTTTTTGTTGGTTATTTGGGGTAAGATTTGAGTGTCTGATCTTGATGGAAGACCTGCTGCTCTACTCCATGAGTACATACAATCGAATACTGAAACTACCTATGGGAGAGCTAGGAGATATGCCTCGTGGGTAGTACTAGGTGGGCCTCCTGTCTGAGAGCCAGGGGAACAAGACACAGCTGTAGGATGAGACACAGTCAAATACATTCTTAGGACAGAGGCTAGTTATTAAAGCAACCCTAGAAGATCAAAGTGGCAGTATCCATCACTTCGCATACGCCTCGTTCGTCATAGCAAGAGTTCCCGAGTCAGATTCTTGGCCGCCTGCTCCCCTTGAACTGAATCTGCTGCAAGCGCAGGGTTGAGCTGATAGACATCGTCAAGACCAAAATGGGGGGCCGTTCGAGAGTATTCGTGTATGTGATGTAGAAGGGTTGCATTGATTAACGTGGTATAGCCCCCGAACTGGGGGCCGTCCCGTCTTGTTGAATGCCAAATGCACAGACATGCAACCTCTCTATTTCAGCTGAAATGGGCAGGATAGGACAGGGTATTCGGGGTTAAAGTTGTGGCAGATGCGAATACGTAAATCTACCTAGGTACAGCTAGTAAGGTCAGAGAGTACGTGGTATTCGAGTTGGGGGTCATTGGAGCGTTGGCTTAGACAGGGGATATCACTGCGAATGGAATGGACTGGTGCAAGCCACAACCGAGAAGAGAGCCAAGGGAACGTACAGGATGTTCCTACCTAAATATTAAAGAGATACAGTAAAAAGCAACAAACATTGATCGAAATCTCACTCAAACAGGGCAACGGAATGCTTGTAAGTCTGTTGGCTCTAAAATTCACACCCTAGCTAGCTCGAGCTTAGCTTCCAATAGGAACCGTCTAAAGACAGGACGATGGATACCTTCTGCTGCTGCCTTTTTTTAAGGTGCCTCTTATCCAACCAATGGGATGCACCGTATTAGATGCACTGTGACCGGACTTCTACTTTGTCCGTACCTACCTACCTTCCTTTGGACTCGATAATCATCAGTTACCTAACTACTACACTCCTTGACCAAAGCTGAACCCAACATTTGAAAACATCGAGACCTTTGCCAAGATACCACCAAGGCACTGCCAAAGATTTGCATCAGGGGTCATCCTTACCGGCGGCTAATACAATCCCGATCTATATCCATTAGCACGGAAGCAACTAGCCAAAACGACGACTGCTGGCCTTGGCCTCAATACAAGACAATGGTTATCAGATGATGAGACATCCCCAGCATCGAGTTTCATCAACTCTCTGCCCCATATGACTCTAGAGGCTTTCTCTACTTTGCTCACACCTACGCATGGCACGCAGACACCATTTCTCCTAATGGACTGTACTGTACTGTACTGTACTGCCACTCATCCACAGCAACGTCGTCCTCGCGGCTACAGGCCATGGCGCGAGTCAATCAAGACTGGCAGGGCGGCTGAGCGGGCCTTACCGCACAGTTAGTGGCGTCAAGCTCTTGCGTGCCTTGAGCTAACGGCCACGCCAAAGAGGGACGGAGCCCTTGATAAGGTTGACACATCCGTTGTGCCGTTCGTACTCGTTGTCAACTCTGAATGTCCGTCTTGTTGGATTGCACGAATCTCGGCAACGACTTACAAGAGTACGCTCTAAACACAGCTTCTTCTATGCTAGGCATGAGAGTGCAAGATATCAGCCATGACGACCCCAGGTATTGACAGGAGTGTGAATCGAATGGGCTTCGCGCGAACTACACACCACCACGCCAGGGGACCCCGACCTCGAGTCTGGGGTGATGTGCTGCAGGCAGCCCGAAAAGATCAGCGCTGCTCTGGTGGGATCATTCATGGCTCGCCTCCACACCCTGTCCCGTCTCGGTACGTACTTGAGCTTGAGGCTCTGCTCGGGGAGGTAGCGAGCCCCTCGCTCCCAAACTGGTCTGCGACAACGCTTTGCCCATACAATTCTCGGAGTTGCAATATCACCTTTTAAGATGCCTTCCCTCGCCCTCCAAAATGCCAACTCTCCCCCATCTTGGCCTACCATTCAGCATTCATACTCTAGCTTATTACTGTCCAGTTCTGCCATTTACTCCGTTTTTAGTTGAAACTGGTTCTCTTTCCTATTTCAACCCCATTCTTCCACCACACGACTTACACGACCTGTATCTTGGGCTTACCTTGATCACAACTTCTTCCCCAACACTTATATCTATAAGCCATCATAGACTTAATACTCCTGCTCTCTGGCCCTAAACACAAATAACATTGGATTTTGTCTTTTCCTGATCCCCTTCTTTTCCTCACTATTGTCAGAACTAAGCACTATCAACCCAAAGTCTACGTCGTCTGCACTCCTTCGTCTTACCTCGAAGCATCACCATCATGGCGTTCCATCCATTCCATGAGAAGATTGGACAATTCGAATATATACCGAGCACCCGATGTCTCTCGTACGCTAGCTTCCATTACGAAAAACATCAAGACCTTAACGGCCGAATTGATCCCCTTCTACAATATGATACGACCTACTTCGGCCAACAAAACAATCTGCATGGTACCAGTGGCATGCAACGCTTTCTTCAAGAGCCACAGAATACGTTCTTTGACGCACCTCATAACGTCCCAGTAGCGAGCGATCAGTGCATTGGCGTCTATCCAGAAATGGGCCAGTCTATTCATCCCACTCTACAGCTTCGTCATGGTTCTCCAATCTCCTATCAACAATCGTCGACGATCAGTGGCCCTCAGAGCCCCCCTTTGACCGATAACGATGCATACGTTGACAGCACCCAAGGCCCGTCTACACCTTTTGACAATGCAGTCTTGTCTCCTCACATCGTCTCTTACGACTCCCAGTCGCCACGTGTTTCGTTATATGGACTCACAAACGCACCCCAAGGGTGCGTAAACCCGGCGGCGATTCAACCCAGCCAAGACCTCCTTAACATCAAAGATGGTGAAGAACTCAGTGCCTTTACTCTCGACTCAGTTGCCGACTTCGATGGTTTCTCTCCTACGTCGGTTAGCCACAGCCACGCATCGAGCCCTGCATCACAGACAAACACTCCCGACTCGGAGTTGACGGTTCGGGTCCAGAACACTGGCCCTTATCCCCAACCTGAGGACATGGATGTGGATATTAAAGTCGAGAATGAAGAAGGGCTTGGCAACCCATCCAGTATGACCGATGATGACGATGACGAATACAAGCCCAGCGGTAGATCTAAGCCATCTCGAGCTACCAAGAATACCCCTCGGCGTGGCCGCTCAAGACGATCAAGTTCTGGCACTCATGCTAGCAAAACCAAAGTTACTAAGCCGCATGCTTCCCCTCGTACTGTTACAAACCGCAGATTGCTCTCGTCCTCTGCTAGTGGGTGCATGGTATGTCCGCACTGCAACGTACCATTCACCGATAATGTGTCACTACGCAGTCATATCAATGCGCAACACAATCGCCCTTTCATTTGCGTCTTCCACTTTGCGGGATGCGACAAAGTCTTTGCAAACAAAAATGAATGGAAGCGGCATGTCTGGGCACAGCATCTAAACCTCCATTATTGGCTCTGCACAGCGGGTAGCTGTGGACATTCGTCAAACCATGCCAATGGCGCTACGGACACTCCAACCCATGGCAGGGTCTTTAGGAGAAAGGACCTCTACACACAGCACATCCGCCGGATGCATGGCCCCCAACATGTCGCCAAAGCAGACAAGAAGGACAAGAACCTTCCCGCTGATTGGGTAGTCAAGGAGAAGGCGCTACAGGCGTCTGCACTTCGACAGCGATGCCAACTACCAGCTTATATGCGCTGCCCTGCCAAGGGCTGTCCGGTCATCTTCAAGAACGGTTCCAAGACTTGGGATAACCGTATGGAACATGTTGCGGTTCACCTTGAGCGTGCTGCTAACGATGAAGAGCCACCAGTGGCTTTTGGCGGTGCCAATGACGAGGCTCTCACGGAATGGGCATCGCAACCCAGTGTTCGTGTCATTACGCCGACCACCAACGGCTGGGAAGCGTGCCAACCGCTCAAGGCAGCCAGGACTGAGCTTTCTAAAGTATCAAATGTTGATCAAGGCTCGGACGAAGATGCGGAGGGAGAAGAGTGTTGATTTCATATCAATGTTAGTGGGGGAAATGTCCTTTTTGGTTTTCACCTATTTTCTTTCCTCGCGGCATCAATGGCTTCAAACAAGGGCCTCCATAAACTTCACACGGTCAATCTGCAACAAATTTGTGCCCTGGAGTTTTGGTGGGCGTTTTTCCTTTTCTGTGATAACGATACCTCCAACGCATAATCTAGTTGAAACTGCGCTGGTTTTTGGCAAATATTTTGGGACTCCTGTTTTCTCATGATTTACTTTGGACTTTCTCTGTTTCTAGGCGGTACTATGGTCACTAAACTTGGGATGTCATGGTTTGTACCAGCAATAAAGATACAACGGGACTAGCTATATCAATAGCAACCTTTTCCACGAATAAGTATGCTCCCAATATCTCAAAACAAAAGCGTACATGACTACGGTCATCTCCGCAGAGCCTCATCCTGTCCCTCCATCGCCTCGTCTCGCCTCGCTTCAGTAAGCCCAACCTCCAAGCCTCAACCGTATGCAGGACTCCCACATTCTTGCATTTCCCCTGTATCTGCAGAGGTACCTTCTGCACACCAGGATTCTCTGAGGGAGCAGCTCTTGGGCGTAAGAGAAAGGTCTCCGTGTACAGTACCCCATTCGAGCGTGTGTCGGTTCGGCTGTGAACTTCCACCTTTTAGATGGAACCTGGTGTGGATCTTTGTCTCGTCTGGAGAGTGTGGGAGCACTGCAATGAGCCTGCCAAGGATTTATCTGCCAAAAAAGGGGGCAATGGAGCCTCGAAGGGTGTGCTGTACTGTATGTTGAGGTGTGGTTGAAGTGTCATTGCATCCCCGACCGTTCAATTTTTATCCATGTCGACACATGCAAACACCAATACCATGGATAGGGAGCGTAGGGTTCAGTGTAGTACTGCATGGTCTTAAATTGGACTCGTTTGGGGGTCAAACGCTTGTAACTCATAAGAGGGCTTGTTCGTGTTCGTTCCATTTTCTTGACACACTCGTCGTTACTAGTATATTCTTTGCAGCGTTGATTGACTACTTATCCATTGATCTGTTCGTCTAATCTCCACCGTCTAGGCGGACATGCATCTCTTCTTGTATACTCTATTCCATCAACGTTGGCCCCTCCAATTAAATGATACTAACTGCTCGTCAAAAAGAACAACACTCCCCTGCCTTCAATGCTCCTTATTGGCCTTACAAACAATGTTCAAGGGTGATCTGATTTATAACAAAATTCGTAGTGTATAAAGACCTAGCAAGTTCTCAAGTAAGCCAAAATCTATCAAGAGTAGAGGGGCACGTACACTCTTGCATAGTATACCTCTTGCTCGCTTATCCCCAAGTGGCAATAGGCAGGCGTGGCCTATGGTGGTCGATATCAGCCCATTCAGGAGGGTCGACGAACCAAGAAGCCGTCGCATACTCCTTTTCGGCAACATGTCGGCTGTAGGTAGTAGAGTTATCAAACTGGCTGGTTTTCTCTTTGTGTAGGCTGATTCGAAGACACTGGCTTGACCATTGGCTCCCGTTGAGCTCGGCGTTGTTGCCGGTTCTTACATGCCATGGCGTATCCTGGTTCATTGGCCTTACGCCATTCAATATATGCTTCATATTTCTGCTGTTGAACCGGGTCTGGATCCGTCGGCTTAGAAACAGGATGTGGGCGAAATGATGGATTCGCATTTCCCACTATTGGGGGATAGTTCATCTGTGAACCTGCAGTATTGCCCAGGAACGGGATTGATTGAACAGGAAAGGGTTGCAACAAAGGGTTAAGTGCTGGAAGGTTGACTTGTTTTCCTAAGGCGGCAGACGTTGGCCAACTTCCAATGGTTGAACCGGACCCAAACCCAGAAAGCGCTCCATTGGGGAGCATGTTCTGCACTGGGGGTTGGCAGATTCCCAGAGGAAGAGCGAAGCCAGGAGACGGTACAGTATTCGGTATGTAGCCAGGGGCTGCTTGGTTCGAATCCACGGTAGGCATGGCACCGAGAATTGGATACGAGGTGTTATCTGCACTTTTGCTCCAAGATTCAGACTGCATCATCGAAAGTGTGTTGACAAGTTTTGCTGGATCAGTCTCAGGGGGCTTGTCGGTGGCAGAACCATGTCCTTTGTCACTCTCAACCAGGCCCAGACTTTGGAAAGCAAGCCCATCAGATGGATTGGAGATATGTTGTCTGCCAGTTGTTGTCCCGAAGCTCCCTGTGAATGAGAGAAACTCTCTTGCTCTAGGGTTCAACCCCTTCGAGAGCGTTTCAGGATCGATGCAAATTCCAGAATCTTGCGAACTTTCTTTGCTCCGCATACCGTCACCGGAGAAAGAACCAATACCAGAATCAGAACTCCGGAATTTGCGCGACTGTGTTATTTGATGCGGTTCTTGTCTAGGTTTTGGTCCCCAAGGACAGCCGTGGCCATGATGGTGGTGGTCTTCAGGCCCTTGCTTTGCGGTTCTGGGTCCCGGACCTGCCCCTCGCTGAAGCTTCTGCAGTAACTTTTGGAAAGCTGCGTGCCGAGTCCCTAATTCTTCTTGTTTCCTTGACTGACTCACAAGCGAACCCGAGTCATTGCTGATTTTGGGTTTTGGTTCGGAGTGTACTTGTTTACCCCCAATGTTGGCGACTGCGGGATCTTTCTGTACAGCATATCTGGCTCTCTCAAGTATCTCTTTTGAAGAAACTTTCATGGCTATGGAATCCCCTTGTTTCCGTTGGCCGGGTGGAGATGGAGAGAGAGCCCGGGGTCGTTCGTTTGTTGTTGCCAGTAGGTTCTCAGGCTCGTCTTGACGTCGTCGTGGTCGTCCACGTACACGCTGTACATGGGCGATAGGTAGTACGTGAGTATTGAATATGCCTTCTTCGTCATGATATCGCGGTGGAATATTCCCGGAGGAAAATGGTGCGAGTTGGATAATGCTGACTTGTCGATCTTTGGATCGGAAACCGGGTAGGTCTGCCTGAGACATCAGAGTATAGAGCCCTGAAGACTGTTCATTCGTATCTTCAGCCTCCTTAAGAGTTAGTCTGGTGCGGTCTCGGTTTGTCCATAGGTCTTCGATAGAGTCATTATGATTTTCTCTCATCTCAACTTCAGAGGGATCGTGACTGGATCTCCAGTGATCACCGCTGTCAACGTATTTCCATGAGCAAGTCGTCATGCCATCAATGCAAGACCTGGGTACATCATCCTCTACTGATGTTTGGGAGCTTCTCTGAGCTCGCAAACTAAAGATATCTGCACCGCTTGAAGTTGCAGTTGTGGTTTCGCTAGCCTCGCATCCGTCACGCCGTCGACGCCAATCTGGATTTTTCATTGCCTCGACAAATTTCGAACTAGAACTGTAGTCACTCGAGTGGTCTCTCCGGGTAACAGCTGGTGCTGAGTGTGGTTCATCGAATGAATCGTCAGCGGTAGCGGTTGGGTCAGTCGGTACTGTGACGCGAGCTATCCGATTTCGACTCTTTTTATCGGAAGACATTGTGAAACCTAAATCTTTTGTTAGAGCTTGTATTGTACTTCTGATTTCAAACTCAAACTCGTACGCGGATCTATTAACACAACAGATACAGTTTTGAGTGCCTGATGTTTCGGGGTAGCAACGTGTTTGTATATCGACCCACGAGGTGACAACAGAGGACACCTCTAGGCCAAAATATTTGCCTGATATCTTGTTTCCGACCTTCTTAAGGAATTGATCGCCCTTTCTTTGAGGGCTTGAATGCAAGGTGTGATCGTTCCAAACCCACGAAGTATGGATTGGTTAGCCTTGACGGCGAGGGATGTGCTTGTTTCTCTGGATTTCCAAAACGAATGTATCTCGAGGAATAACAAGAACTCTTGAACACGATAGATCATGTCTGGTAGAATGTTAGCCTTGGTACATACTCAGCATAAGGCGACTGCGAGCATCGTCACTGAATCTTTATAGAAGAGTAGCGTTATATTGAAAGACAACTTACATCTGTACAGGCAACACGCTCGTAAACCCACAGTGGAGAATGAACAGGAGGTTTGTTAGTTGGAGAGAAAATATTGACCGAGTTGGAGAGAACTTGGAGCGGCGGGAAGTCGAGGTTGGGCTCCTGGTATGATCGCTGGCAAGTGAATTCGCTTTTTCAGGCTTTTTTTGTTCTAGACAAGATGCCTTAATGCTGCGCATATCACGATAGATAGTCCAAAAAATGGGGTGACTCTTTTGCAAACGAAGGCCAAGATGTGATGGTGTAATTGAAGAGTGAGCGGGACGAGAGGAGATGGGGTTGGTGATGAGAACGGCTGGTCGAGGAAGGAGGTCTGGGAAGCCGCGCACTGGAATTGGGAAAGAACCATCAAATGCCTCCGATCTGCATGTACAGCAAAGCGGCCTCTTATTACTGCCTGCCTCAAGCACATTGACACTTTAGTAACGATCATGGCAACCCATTTTTATATAGCATAACACAATACAGCGAAGGATAAGGTCCCGACGGTCAGAGACTGGGACTTAGATTTGACATATATAAAGCAACAAGGAAAGTGATTTGAGGTATCCAACTACTATAACTAACTAAAACAGACGCCAAACCCTGGGTGTCTCGATGAATCAATAGCACTGTAAACAAAGTCGCACATCCTGGTGACTATCATGCCGCACATGCATGCTTATCCCTGGTACTGTTGCCCACCCATAAAAGCGGCAAAAGCCCTCTGTAATCATCGTCAGCAATCAAACAACCGCAGAGCCAGAAAAGAATGCTTACCGAGTTTCGAGTCTGCAGAAAGACTGTTCCTGGCCCCGTAAACTTGCAGACGAGGCCCTCCGCCGAAGCAATCCCCGAGATGATGCCTCCTGATGCCACACGCTCCATGACATATTTTGTGTTCCAGGCGATCAAGTGGCCATTGTCCACAATGTACTTTTCGCCTTCGACGAGCTGCCAGACACGTTAGTCTACCACAACAAGAGCTCACTTGATGGCAAGTCTTACAGTCTTCTGAATAATGGCGCCGAAACTTGAAACCCACAACAGTCCTACACCGCTTACTTTGTAAACCCACAATCCTTCGCCACTGAACATGGCCTTGCCGAGTCCTTGACGCTTGTGGTCTTTGACCACGCCCTGCGTTGAAGCCAAAAACGCATCGTGGCCTACTGTCCAGGACTCCTTGCCTGTGAGGCGAAGGGTGGTGATATCTCCAAGACTATGCGGCGCCAGGAGCACTTCACCTGGTCCGATATACGTCGAACTAGTCAGGTCCGCGCCTGTAATCATCTTCTTCACGCTGAACTTGACTTGACCCCTGAGCGTGACGCTGGGGGACATGGCAATCATGGCACCTGGCTTGGCACTCAGCGGGCAGCCCATCGCGATTTGAAGGGTGAGGATGGTGTTGGTGTCTCGGTGACTGATACGGTAGCTGCCTCCGTTGAATGTCCCAACGTCGTCAGCCGTGGCCCCAGCTCCCACGAATTGGCCTGATTGGGGTGCTCCAGAAACAGTCATTGCAACCGCAGATTCTGCGGGCTGTTCCTGCTGCTGCTGCTGCTCCTGCTGGGGCTTTTCAACTGGGTATTGGCCTTCATCGAGGGGCGAGACTGGTGGTGGTGGGTCAAAGTGTTGTTGACGAGACTGAGATGCCGTTGTTGAAGGCGTCGCTACAGGAGGAGTCGACACAGGAGGAGTTGCCACCGGCCTCATGGCATAGTTGTTCTGCGGTGTCGGTGCATGATATTGAGTCTGTGAAGGCGGTGGTGTCGCTTGAACTTGGTTATGTGAAAAGTTCTGCTGGTGCGCTGGCGCAGAAGCAGGAGGAGGGGGGTAGTATTCTTGAGACGAGCTGTGAGAATGATGCTTGGTTTGTGAAGGAGTCGACTGCTGAGGAGGGGGCGGATAGTGTATTGGCTTTGGCTGGTGAGTAATACCGGGAGACGGCGTATGCTGCGGAGGAGTAGTATAGGTTGCAACCTGTGGTTGGGGAGGAGGAGGATAATTCACCGCCTGTCCCGGCTGCCGCTGCTGAGGAGGAGGAGGGTAGTTTACAGCTTGTCCTGGCTGTTGTTGAGGTTGAGGAGGGGGTGGATAATTCATGGACTGTCCCGATGGTGTTTGAGGCGGAGGAGAGTAGAATTGCGTGCGGTTTGCCGGAGGAGATGTCGGCGGCGGCGCATATTGGTGTTGTTGCTGTTGTAGTTGGGGAGCTGCAATAAGGTCAGCTTTAACAAAGTCCGCTGTCATATTGAAGTTGTTTAAGAGCTTTGCGAACCTGGTGAACTCTGGGCCGCACCTGGCGGAGCTGTTGAGTTGTCATGATCAGCATGCTAGTCATGATGTGAGCTGTGTAGTACTATCATGACTTACGAGGATAGTAATGCTGCTGAGTAGTAGCCATCTTCTACAACTACTAAATAAAAAATAAAAAAACTACTTGCACAACAGAACGAGTTTACAAGACACAATGGAAAAGGATGAAGGAAGAGAAGTAAAAAGAAAAGGAGAAAGACAGAAAAGGAACCAGATCCTGCAGGAGATTTCTCTAGGATAGCTCGGATAGCTCCAAGGTCGCCATTTGCTTGCTTTAGCCGCCCGCATGGTGTGCATACATGGGCAGCCCCGCACACGATATCGCGTGTTTCCCCTACCACGATGCTCCAACCCAACCGTGGAGGAGTTGAAGATGCGACTGAAAGATGCGGAGAATTTTGTGATATTTTTAGAGACAAGTACAGATTTCTCATGATCAAGAGCCGAGACAATTCTTCGATCCTGGCTTGTCTCATCAATTGAAGCTCCAGAGCCTGGCCGCATCACCAGAGGCCAAGTTCCCGTCCCTCCAACTGCACAGCTGCAACACAACATTCTCGACGTCCTGGATTGGATGCTTCCTTAGAGCTCATGCCCAATCACTGCCATCCTCATGGCCGGGTCGACAGCTGTAAGCGCCCACGCGGGGCATACCCTGGGCGCTTAACCAGCAACACGACGAGCTCATTGGCCTGCTCAGCTTTCACGGGGCAAATTCGCTGGCGACTAGCTTGGCTCTCTCTCCTCCATTCAGAAGCATTGGATCCCATCAAATGCTGTCTTTGTGCGCCTTGTTATTGTTAAAGACAGCACGCCGGTCTTGCCGGACCTTAGCAATTAACATACCATCTCGTCACGTGCTAGAACTTAAGTATCGCCAGGTATATCTTTTTCGGTGGCGTCCTTGGCATAGTACATACGTTGTCCAGATTATCATCCCCAGCTGTGTTGTTTACCAAGCAGCCAAGGAACCCAGCATTCCATCACCCTTTCTCAGTAGTATTCGGAGTATCTATCTGATTACCAAGACAATGGCGGTTTCAGCGTTCAAAGTATAATCTTTTGTCTGCACTCCTCGACTTATACAGCATACCATTTGTGCGAACGCGCGCCTAATGCAAGCTGAATGCCTGTGGCCAAGAATTATAGCTTTGTCTCACAAGACAGCCGTCTTACTCGAGTATATGCACCACCAGCCATTTTGGGTACTGGTAGTCATGGCGTTGCTTGGTATCAAGGTGATAGACCGAATTCGAGGCGACTGGTTCACTTTTTTAGCTTTTGGCATAATGAATGGTTCTTGATACTTGATACTTTAACAAAGTAGCTCTGTGTAGATCTCACTGTTACGCCCAAACGGATCAACAAGGCTGTCGGTTAATGAAATCATTCTTGACACTAAATTTAAATTAGGTATTGACCAGCCCTACCAACTCCACCAAGTAGATCACCCTCTAACTGTGTTAGACATGTGCTAATGTCCATCACCTGTCAAACCTAACTCACTCAGCACCAGGAAATTGTTGGCATGCGCGTGACGTTGTAGTGCGGCTCTGTTGCCCGGGAATACCACCTCCCGGATGATAGCATCTTCGTTTGCCGTCAGAGATGTTGCAATAACCAAAGTTGTGCTTGGTAGGTAGGTATACAAGTCACTTCTCCCCTATCAACGGCTCGCCTTGCTGATAGCTCTTTCACAATAGGCAATCGAACCACAGCCATGGGTCATGTGCTGGCATACGATACCCAGATTTCTACAGAAGGTTCTAATCCACATTTTGTTCCGCTCTCCTGGGATAGCCTTGCCCCTTTCCAGCTGCCTTAACGCCTCTTTGATTTAATAAGAGGCCTGAACCCCTTCCCAATATCAGCCCCTCCAGTTGTCCATGGTAGCGTCCATTCTGCGTCCATTTGGAGGATTGTGGCTGTTCTTGTTGGCCCATTTGTACCTCTTGTTTTTGTGTCCGCCGGACTTTAGATCGGCCTACGGCTTTAGAATGTTTCAATACAACAGCTGTTAGAGTGCCAGATGCTGACATGCAAATTAAGGCGTGGTCAGTGTGTCGTAAGGTTCGCCCGTTCTAGTAAGTACTCTGGTTAGATCGGACTTTGATATGTGTGGCATCTGTAACCCAGCCTGTGAGAAAGACTGGGCATTCGGCAACCCAAATGACAGTTTATAACCGAAGGTAAGACGCCACTCGTTTGAGAGTCATTGGTAGCCTGGGATTTATAAATAAGACGACGAACAGACCCTGTATGTGTAGGTTCGCGGAAATAGGTGCGGAATATGTGTTAGGTGTAATATTAACAAGATGATTGTAAACATCTCGTTCGACACTCGGACAATGAGTACATGATGGCTTTTGGTATGGTATGCATTTGCCTCATAGTATCACTGATCTAGAGTATCATTGGCGTGCAGTTGCCCTCGGTATGAAAGAGGACTTTCGAGGGACCACCAGTGTTCATCATGTCTGTTAGACAGGCATGTTTTCATGGTGCAATGATCTTAATAGACAGCTGATCTTGAATGCTTGTTCAATGCCTCCTAAGTTGCCCCAAAGTATGTCTGTCCACATACTCGCAGTACCGTTGCAACATCAGGGGCATCGCATCTACCAGTACCTAAAGTGATTCTCCTTGGCTTCATTGTCATCTTGGACCACAAGCTCCGAAATGCCCCAACTAGACGATCAATGTTTCAAAGTAGAATCCACATATGACATGTCGCAGCGGGCGAACCTCACCGGTGTGGGTGGTCCCCGGAGAATGTCCCAAGGCCGAAGCTCCGTCTAGGGCCCAGTATCCAAAGACCTGGAAACCGTCAAGCTTGAGGTCTGCTGATAAATTCGTTTTTAAGCATGCTGCCTGATCGAGATGTCGCATCAAGAAGGTGTACACTTAGATAAGAGGCGCTTCATCATGCCAATCTTCATACGTCTGTTGAGTTTAAAGGTTCATGCAGACCTCAGCCAGTCTTCTGGATTGGTTCGACATTTGTTCACATTTGAAACCAATGAGGGTGCATTTGCGGGCGCTCCAATATCTGCGTGGCTGTTGAGGTGTTGCTTTGTTACAGTGATCTTGTATCTAAGATGAAGTACTGTTGGCGTTGAAATATACATATTTTCGTGGCCCAGAACTTCCCCGAAGTGATCAGCGGGCTAAAAATGGGTCAAGATGAGTTTGTTCGAGTTTAGCTCAAGCGGTCAATATTAGCGCTAGATTTCGCCAAGTCCTGACCATTCCCGACACCCTTGTGAGGAGGAGTTCATTGAGCTCCAGATTGGTTGGTGGCAGGCTGGATGCGGCGTGCAAGTCGTTGTCTATATCGTTGCTGGTCAGCCACGTTGGCTCCTAGCTGGGGTGCTGGCTTGGACGATCCGGGGAGTTGAGTGCATTTATTAGAGTTCGCTTCACATACGACAATATCCGGATCGTATCCACTGAAAACGTCAGCTTCAAGGCAGTCGTTGAAGGGGCCTTGTGGCTGTTCAATTCCTCTGGCCAGTAACGGTGGTGGTGGCTCTCGGACGACACAACACGTGGAGTGCTTCGAACCAGGAACAATACAGTACCAACCCGTGTGTCTGTCAGGGCGGCCGCCTTTTCCAGTACTGGCACAAAGAGCCTTGGCCCGATATCTCACGAGCGTTCCAAAAGAAGTCGGACGATGAAGGCGAAGCACTAGCCCTTTGCGGGCTCCATTGCATACAGATTAACGTCTTCGACGCAAAATCTTGCCAATGGCCAATTCTCGATTTACTGCCAGCCCGCGACCCAGGACCTTGGGTCAGGACTGTTTGCTCTTGGTATCACCAACTACATGGTCAGTGGAAATGAGGCTTTCCGTTGTGTTGGTCGGCGATATTATCTGACTCCAGTACCGTGTCCTCGGTTCATCCTAAAGACCGTTCGGGACGCTGATTCAGGATGTTGGTTCTCAAAGCACAGGTTCTGGATTCGAAATGGGCTCTAGAACTGCTACCTTGTCGGTTTCGAAAAGAGGGCCTGCATTGACAAGTCTGGTACACGTCAAGAATAGTCTATGCTTGCACTACCAGTGATATCGACGTGATCTTCGGATGCTGAAAGCTATCGCTGGTTCACTAGAAAAGATCGCCCGAGTAGTTCTTGGTCGATCATTAAAGACTCCTGACTCAAAAATTAAGATAGTAACTCCTGGCTTCGGTCATGCAGCTCACAATCGGTTAGCGCTCTTGCTAGAGGCGAACGTGAGCCAGGCTCTTCCTAGTATCCAGGTCGTAAAGGCGCTGGGTTGAAAGCGCTAGACAGCTGCATCGTGGCGCGGTTTCAGGTATCGGGCTGGCCTTTGGCCAGAGTACGAGATGGAGCTTTGCAAGTTTTGGAGGCTATCTTGGCAGATTGAAGACTCTAAGTTAATAGTGAGCTTGATAAGAGGGAAGTGGTCCGTGTCGTCGAATAGTGACAGTTAGGGCCAGAATGGAAGTTGCAGATCCCGTCTTGATCGGCCCTGCCCTACAAGATTCAGTGGGCTTCCTGCCTCATTCTGCGAATTCTCCGTGCCGTCTTTTAAGTGGAGTTGGCAGGGGCCCTTCATTACTTGCTAGGCAGGTATCTAGGTACCCTTCAGCAAAGTAGGTACCTCGACTTAACATCTACATTTTGTTATCATCATCATCGTCGTCGTCGAATGAGTTCCGAAAGCCCGTCAATACAAACGGCGCATTGTGTTTAATCTGCAGAAGCAAGTCGAACATGGCATTTATTTACATGAGCCTTGGCGATCGGATTACTGAATTCATCTTAAATCCTGGCGTATGGCAATCCCGTGTGGCACCAGGCTTTGTCTTTGGATCTATACCGCCGAGAGATTACCCTTTGGGGGGGACGGGACGCGGGGTTAGCCAAAGCAAACAATCAAGACGGCATTTCATTTGGGGCTGTTTCTCTGGCCAGTAAGTGGTCTGTTCTTCAGCTGGCGATCCTCTTTCTTGGATCAGCTCAGGGGTGAGATCGGGATGGACGGCTGCAGTCTGCAACCGAGCAAACGAGATAGACGAAAAGAAGAGATAGATGCTGATGGGACCAACAGCACATCAAAGGATAGCAAAAGACAGTACCACGTCACTGCTCCCGACAGACTGGACTGGTATTACCGGACGATGTGATGCGGCTGCAAGGGCAATCTAGATCAAACAACTTCAGGGTGTAGCTGGTCTCCCATGTCCAGGGCAGCACACACCCTGGCTCCATATTCCCAGCACATGGGCTGATGTTCTCAACTTCCAGCCCGCTAAGGCATGGCCAAGAAGCCACAAAGACTAGCCTCGACCAATCGCTCACCAAGATGATGCCCTAGGTTCCACCTAGAGAGCGACTGGGGCCACCCTAAGACACGCTGTCGGGTACAGTCCCGACTGTCGGTACCAAGCTGCAGCCAGAGGCTTGGTTGCTTGCTCCGGGAGGACGGTCGCTGGGCCATGAACATGAACGCAGCTGCGGTGCGGGCGCAAATGGTGACGCCTCAAAGGGCACGCCGCCCTCGACAGAAAACAAAAGCGACACTTACGCCAACGACTCTTGGTTGGATACAGCACAGTTGGTACGGACAGCACGGGTATTGGCGCCATCAATCTGAACACAACCCATTCTATTCTAGCCTTTGGTGGTTTCGCCATAGCCTACCTACTATAGCCTCCAATACAGGTCGCTCCACCCAGCAATGGGCGGCGTCAACGCCTACTCACCTAGCGCAGCGCGGATACCTTCATATTACTTGGCCTGCTCGCCCCTGCTGCCCGCTTTCATTTTCTGCTTGAGTCTTTATCATCTTCATCCTCGTCCATCCCATCGTCCTTCCATGTTTCGCATCCAACTCCCTACGTCTATTTCTAGGTAGTTGATCAGCATTATCTCCACCCGCCTTGCCTGTCTAGTTTAAAACTATCCACAGCCCTCTTCCATGGGGTTATCGCCTATCCATGCGCGAGCCTCACACAGCCGGGGAGCCGAGAGACTCGCCTTCAGATGTGCATCCCCATGATAAACAGGATATTAATACTGCTGCATCGACCGCAGAAATGTCGTCCGAAAAGGCGACAACAATAAGAACAATCCGACCGAGCCAAGCAAAGGCTTCCAGAACATCACCACTCTCGCCACCAAGCTCACCACCCACCACATCCCACGGCTTTCAACCTCTTCAATCTCAATCAATCGACGTGCTCGCCTCTCAACTTGGCAGCTCTTCCCTGGATCATTACCACTGCGACTCGTCCTTTTCAACTGCACAGCTTCCAGAGGCCGCCCTTTCTCCCATCTCGCTACCAGATGATGACTTTGTCAATGTCCAGTCGCTGCTAACTCGACACGACTCGGACTCCATGGAAATAGACGCCAGGACCTATAAACAGGCTGAGAGTTATTCAAGCACGGTAGCCCTCGACAGTCGACAGTGCTCAATAAGTTCGACCAGCAAGGCCTCGAATAACCCCTCGCCCATTGACATCGACCCGACCACGCTTCTCGAAGTCCCAAGCCATGTTTCAACAACAACATACAGGCCACATATGAATGGTGGCATGGAAGTGGACGAGGGGTACTGCGAGGATGGCGATGACTTGTTGTGGCTTCAGCTGCCTGTATCACTAAGGTCAGCGGGCTCACCAAATGGGATCAAGAAGCGATACGATCTTGGATACAGAAGATCAGCCGACGCTGCAAGCCTTTGTCGCAACACAGTTCACAGCGTTCCTCGAATGCGACGACGCGATAAGAAGAGGAGCAGACAATCCCAGTCAACAGCAGGATCTGGATCTGGGATGAATCGACCTAATGTCAAGACATCGCAGCCGGTTTATTTGGCAGAATGAAGCACCTAAAAAAGAGGGAGCTGAACACCAGCTACTTATCTTGATGCTGCATATAAGGGGCGTTTAGCGACAGGGTGCATGATATGGCCGAGCGAAAGCTGGCTTCAGGACATAACGGCGTTAATGTGTGGGAGGGCATTTACATAGGCGCGACAACTGCCCTTTGGGACAAAGCAATGGATAATACGACAGGCATCAAGGGCCCCAAGGCGTTTACAGGTATTTTCTTCTTCTTTCTTATGAGGTCTGGGAGCATTGGTTCTTTTTGTCATTTTAGGAGTAACTGTTTATGGCGCATGGGAATGACGAACAAGAGCATTGCTATTTAGCTAAGGGCCATGTACAAGGCGTTGGGATAAGGATATGCTTTGGAAGACAGAACTAGCATTGAGGAAAACAGGGCAAAGATTCATGGGTCAAGGTCAGGATACGGGATGAACTGGCGCATTGCATCACATTACATTACATTGTACAACCCACGAGTTGATTTTCTTATGTACCCTAGCAGAGCCGCAGACAACTGCTGGCCTGGACTGTCAAGTATTTTTCCAGAGGCCAAACAGATGGATTCAATAGACTATGCAACTATTGCAGGATGTCACGCCACAGCGTGTGTATTGAGTGAGCGTTTTGCATATCAGGGGACTTGAGTCCTAGTGAAGATGAACCTAAATTTGCTGCGTCTTCTGCGTGAGATAGAAGAATGCAAGGCAGTAAAAGGTAGGTTTCGATGCGACTAGAGCTTCAATGTAGATTGCTTTATTAAAGTTTATCGGAGCTTGGGTGGTGAGGCCATCACCAACCACAGACGAGCAGTATGATACACGCCAACCATACAGAGAAGAGCGCCACTGGCTACTATGGCAGACCGGAGGAAAACTGCACAAGCGCATACCAGGGACAAGCACCGGCTATAACTCTTTTTTTTTTCTTCCTTCCCTAGAGGGCTCGCTGTATATAGAGGATTCTCTTGAGTCGCGTCGCGTCTAGGTCCAGCGCATTATCATTATTCGTGCGCGATAGGGTGCGGAATAGAATCTGGATTAAGCAACGCCGTCGACAGCCGCGCGCGTCTAAGGAAAGCCTCAAAGGTGCAAAAAGGGAAAAGGTGCCTTGATAAGAAAGGTCTAGGCTCGGATGGGACAGGGGGTGGGTTGTCAAGGGATTCTAGCCCTGGGTGCTGCTGATCCTAGGAAGAGAGAGAGAGAGAGAGGCCTCATCTCATCTCATGGCAAAGAAATGCAATATTTACTCATGAGGACACGGGGCGTTGGTGAGGTGATGGGTAGGGAGCATTCTTGAGGTGAGACATTGGAGGAACAATTGAAGAGAATTGAAATGGATTGTTCCTGATTGAATAGTTTGAATTGACCTGAATTGAATTATGGGCGGTTTTTGAGAAAGAAAAAAAGCAAGGCACAGCAGAGAATAGAGAATAGAGTACTTAGAGCAAATCTGAGTTGAGTTGAGTTGAACTGAGCGGGCCGGGGCGATCGGACGAGATCTGTCATGGGCCGGGGCTGGGCCTGTCAGATCAGATCCAGCACCCCCCTGTACCTTGCAAAGAGAGATCTAATTGGGCCCCCTTGTAGATGCAATACAACCTTTGGCTGCAAGGTACAAAAAGCAACGAGGGGCAGGGGTACCGATCCTTTGTCAGTTCAGTGTAAGTGAGCGAGCGAGCTTGGAATAGAATCATGAAATCAACAACAATAACAACACACCAGCTTCCTTGCTTTCTCACTGGAGATATGATGCGCTGTGATATAATGTGATGTGATGGACATGATATGATATGATGCAAACCTCTCCTGTCACATCCATCGCCAGACGTCATATCGCAAATCACCCCAACTCAACTCACAAACTCTCCTGTCAATCCCCTCAACCAACGCTCATCTTCACCAACCGGCTGCCCTTCCCGTCCACTCACCCATTACTGTACTAGGCTAACGTAGGTACACCCGCAAACTCTAGTTGCGTCTAGGCCAGAGTGGCTTCGGGCATGCAAGGTCAACCGATCACCACCTCCACTTCCACCTCAGCCAAGGGGGGGCCACCACTCACTTCATGACTCTTTGTCCCGTATACCACTCTCTTGAGACTTGTCATATTCTGCCTCTTCATGTCAGAGCATTCTCACAGCCAAACGACACTTGTCACACAAAGGGATCGTCCGTCCTTTTTTTAATTCCCATGTAGAGTAGACAAAGAGGGGCTAATCACCCGTCCATGACACCAAAGGCCCTGTGAATGGAATGCTCCCTCATAGCCCCGTGCATTCCTCCCGCTGTCGCACCCAAATCTGCCTCTCATCCACAGCAGCAACGGTCGTTGCTGAGCCAGGATGAATTCGTAGCCTTCTCTTTCTCGTCATCTTGCTCTCTTGTCCAAATATCTGTTGCTAGCAAAGACGTCAAAGACTCAACCTAGTCTCGTCTCTCTGTCTCGCCCGTTTCTCTGGTGCCCGTTGCTGGCTTGTCCGTTGCTCCATTGACTTGACTTTGACCATCTCCCCATCACCTCTGCCCACACGCCACGCCTTGTCAGGTCTCGTTCGCTTACCGGTCGAGTCTCTTGTTGCTCGTCTTGAACTTTGTTTTGCTCGATCTGACTGGCTCACGCCTCTCGCCTCTCTTCTCACTCTCACTCAAAGGTTCCTTCTTTCCATTCCCTCGGTTGCCATCCTTTTGGCTCTCATCTCATTCATGCCACCAACCTCAACTTCGACTTCGACATCTTCGTCGCCTTCCTTAACTTTCTCAGCTAGCCCTAGGTGACTCGCTTGGCTGAGCACTCCCCCATTGCCTCCTCATACAAACAGTTCAACTGTTCAAGACCATCCATCGAGCAGTATACCAATGGCATCCTGGACCCTGCCTTACCGGGTTGAGGCTGTCGACCGCGACCCGGGCTTCTACTGGCAGGATCTCGAAGATGGACACAACGATGGATCAAACGACTTCTTTGGCCAGTTTATCAACTTTGATACCGAAATCCCCTCTTCCATGGCCGATCCCCACGGGCCCGATTCAACTATGCCTACGCTGGCAGATGGACTGATGCTCGACCATAACGCTGAGTCAACCGCCTCATCTGGCGTCTCGACGACTGAGGATGAATTCGATTTCTTCTCTTGTAGTTCCCAGGTCGATGCGACAGTTCCCTCTCAGCCCGGATCATCTGCCCCTCCTGTTGCCTCTCATGAGATCGATCCTCGTAGCCTGGCACTTGCAGGTAGTGATGGTATGACTGCCGAAAAGCTGGTTCCTCGAGTTTCCATGTCGGACCCTGCGCTGCCTCGAGTCGATGGCATCTCACTTCACTCTTCGCCTGGGAGACGGGTGCCTGTTTCACAGCCTTCTTCGCCGACGCCGCCCAATACCACGGCCAGGAAACCCAACAAGTTTGTCGAGGCGCTCTCTTCCACCATCCGTAAAGCCGGTAAACTTCGCAAACCCAAGAAGCCCATCACCATGGACCGTCCAGGATCTCCTACCATGGACAACCCGCCTCGGGCTTTGAGACTGCAGCATCACGAATATGGCAACGGCAATGACGCATTCCCACCATCGCCAACTTGCGGGCCCGATAGTACCAACTTTGTTCACGGCTTTTGCGACGATCCCTTTAGTGAGATCCCTGCGCCGCCCCCAAACAACTCACTTCGCTTCTTCAACACCAACGGAATCCACACGCCGGCCGAGTCTCCAGGTGTCAAGGCTGAGCCTGGTATTTATCAGCCTGAGATGGCAGGACAAGTTCCTCAAACATCTTGGCAGCATCAGCAACACCCATACCCACACCAGCATCCACATCCACATCCTCATTCTCATCCTCCTTCTCAGATTCAACCCCATCCACATCCACATCAACAATCTGGCGCTCTGGTGGGTTCTGCGCCCGAGACATGGCCAGCACAGGAGTATATGGCTCAGAATCCGCATCAGAGCGGATGGTGGGATCTGAATCTCTTGAATCAAAACGGCGAGTATGTTGTCGTCGACCAGCAGCAGCAGAAGAATCTCAATCTCGCTATGCATGCTCAGCATGCCGAGCTGCCGTATGAGTATCAGGTCCATGATCCTAACTCGGCCGGCCTCATGATCCATATGCCACAGCCACGAACCGCCTCGGCCCCTGCCCACGACCTCACCCTCAACGGCCAGACTTACCTCCCTCCGCCGCCGCCCATCCCACCAACCTCTGAGCGTCATCGTCCACCACGGGCGCCGTCTTCTGGTGCTCGACACTTGTCGTGCTCTCCGATCCGCAAGACCCGTCAACCATCCGCACCGCCCACGCCAGCCACGGCACACTCGCGCCACAGCTCCAACGGGTCTACCACATCAACCCGCAGCGCCTCGGGACGGGGCATTGTGCCCGGCACTCCCACGGCAATGCGCAAGCAGCGGCGATCACGAGATGCAAGTAGCGGCAGTGGAGGCGGCGGTAGCGAAATCGGCTTCGTCAACTTCACGCCCAGCGACGGGGGTCTCTTGATGACGGGGGTGGCGCCGAGCGGCAGTTCCAAGACCAAAGCGCGACGGGAGCGCGAGGCTATGGAACGAAGACGACGACTGAGCGAGGCGGCCATGAAAGCAGTGCAAGCGGCGGGTGGTGATGTAGACAAGCTGATGGAGCAGGGTTTCGCCTTTTAAACGGATTCCTGCTTCAGTCCAGCTTCGTGGCTGCCGAAACTTTCCGACAGCGTTTTCCTTGACGATTTTGCTTTTTTTTTTTTTTTTCAAAGAGTATTTGAAGATGCAGAGACGAGAGAAAATGAGGAGGAAGGGAAGTCGGTTGAATTGAGTTGTAAGAAGTCAAGTGGCAGAAGTTAGCGGTGAGACAATCTCCAACGGAGCCAAAGGAAAGGGCGGGCGTCAAGGGGGGGCGTCACCACTATCACGAACGACCAAAAGACATCACGGAAACCGACACAACAACAGTTTTTTACCTCTCACTATTCATCGCAACAGACGCACACAGTCTTTCACGCCATCTTCTAC
>JABFFF010000296.1:0-21245 GCA_013623665.1 Fusarium sublunatum | reverse complement strand
ACTTTTGACCACTAATTTTAACTAGATGTGAAAAACTGCACCAAAAAGAAGAGGCACCATGATTTAATCAAGATGCTGCGCTACACTAAATAATCCAAAAAGAAAAAGAAAAAGAAAAAGGATACCCGCGTTTCGCAGGTGGCTGGATCTCTCCCGCCGGGAATTGAACCCGGGTCTCAAGCGTGACAAGCTTGCATACTGACCACTATACTACGGAAGATGAACAGGTTGAAACCTGCTGTAGTGGGGGTTGTGACGAGGATAGTGTTACCTAATACTATATTGGTATCGGTTTTACTACACTACACGCAGCTACATCTGAACTCCCTAGCTCGAATCACCCGCGGCATAAGGTCATACACTCTCCTTATAAACATCTCTCACTTGCCGTCCTTTCTCTCAGGTTACGTATCTCCAGACTAGGCTGCCCCCGCAAGAGCATTAGGCTCGCCAAGAGCACCTTGAGGAAACCTGGAGTTGAAACCAATGACGGACTGAACGTTATGGAACGTCGACGTCTGGATGGAAAGCTTCTGATCAGATACCAGCCATCGAACACCTTCACTGCAGGGTGGAGTTGTCAAAGAGCCTTCGTAACTAGATGCAGATATCAGTCTGGAATTCATGGGGTATAAGTGCAGTGACAACTTACGTCTGGAAGGTCCCCGCTGCCAAAGTTTTAACCAGCTCACTCATGACGAGGGGTTGTGTTTCGGTAAGAGTTCCAGGCTTCTCAATGTTTTGCACAGAGCTAAATACTGTCTCGAGAAGTGCTGAAGCGGTTACAGCGCTGGTGGATGGTGCGTTGATGTGAAAGAAGGATCCGCCGATTCCGGGAAGTTGTCGCTTTGCCTGTTTCTCGGTTGTTCTCTTTCGGAAGCTGTCTCTTTTGTTGACGCTGCGAGCTTCTGGAGTCGTGACAGGTGGTGGGGGAGATGTCGAGTTGCCTTGACCACCACCTCCAGCTGCGCTATCCTCAACGTCGATGAATACACCCACCACAGCAATCTGGGAATCAGCGCTCTCCCAGACCATGTGCATCTCCATAGCCATACTTTTTCCATTGTCCAAGTGCTCGCTCGGCAAGTGAAAGTGAAACTGCTGGAGAGTATAGCTTGTGTTGCGAAAAGTCATGCTGCCTTGTCCAGCAACTACTTCAACAGTAGTGCCAAGATTCTCGAACTCGGTTCCTTCAGCCATATCGGGGATTGATAGGCTCAACTGGGCTGCTGGAATGACAGCAAAGCTCCCAGAGACCATGTCAATGGGAGACTGGTTCAAGCCGGTCGAGCATAGCGCGTTCGCTTCAGGGTCTAGGTTGACCCAGTTCGTTGGACCCTGTTGGTAGTGTTAATACCTCATAAGATTGAAATTGGTTTGTTCTAAACGGCCAGTCCAACGTACAGTCTCGCCGGTGTAGCCAAAGTCATTGACTTCAACGGTTCCATCCTCAGCTCTAGGGCGTAGTATAGTTCCATAGGCGCAAGAAGCCATCGTTTCTGAGGCGAAGGCAGCAAGAATAATGAGTGGAAGGGTTATGAATCCAGCCATGACTGCGGTTGAGAATGGAAAATCGGTCTTAGTAAAATGAGACGGTTGATACGACAGTGCAAAACGTAATGACTGGAATAGTTAGGATGCGCCACACAAAGAGGAACCAGCCTCAAACTAAAGCAAACAAGAAACAGGAGGAAAGCGAAGGCTGAATCGAATGATAATCTGTGGAAATCAGCAGATTATTCTTGGGGGGGGGCGAAACGTTGTTTTAATACAAGATCCCAAAGCTATATGTCGACGCATGCTAACATGAGATAAGAACAAAAATAGCAACTCGCTTGACAATTCCGTTTCATAAAATATGCTTGACCGTAACTCTAAACCTTGACGTTTTAGGGGGGGTTACAGTCTTCAGCCGCGTCGCAGATAGTGTCGCGTAAATCTACTGATACCTTTCCCGTCTCAGATGTCAATGCGACTTTGAGCAAAAGTTCAAGATTTAACATTGAGGACAAACACCCACACACTATAAATGAGTATTTGAAAGAAGTAATTATAGTTGAGAGAATGAAATAAGAGCTGTCCAGGCTGTCAAAATTATCTCCGCTGTTACGAAATAGTTGAGCCGTCCATTTGCGCGGTCATTAGCTATCAATGGAATGGCGGCAAACTGAAACCCGTTATCAGTCTCGTTTCAATAGTTATTATAAACATGATCAAATTTCGAGTAAATAAGGTCTATTTTCAGACCCTCTCGCTGACGGCAATGACATCTACGCGCAACAGGGGTAAACCCTAAACGGATCTTGTTTGGTATCAAGACCTGATGCAGCGGGCAAGGAACGGGGGTCAAAAGCGACTTGTAGCTTGAAGAGATGAGAGTAAAGCTGAATTATATCACTATCCTGGTATGAGCTTTGCAAACAATCCAATATATTGCTATTTTTGTCCATGGGTGGACTATTGAGCCATGCCGTTGCCTTTGAGGCCGCCCAAGGATCGCGCATCCGGACAACGGTCTCGCAAACACACCTCCTCTCGGATGCGCAGGCAACAGAAACCGCTGTTTCGATATCAGTGTCCAATAGGGAATTGATAGTCAAGATCGTGGTGTCTTGCATAAAGAGCACTTGGGTCCGATGTAATAATGAAGCGATGCTTGCATCATCCAAACCCACAACTAGCTTGTGAAGGATGAGATCTATTAGCCGCCCATATTAAATCTCAGATACTCCTTATCAACCAATGTACCTAGCGCATATATTCCTAGGGGCTGCTTGCCTTTCTCGTCTCATGGTCGTAAGCCCCCGCCTCTGTCTTCCGCCCAAGACCATCTGCTCCGTGCTCCAAGACCTCGTCTCGGTGAACTTCTAGAGGCGCCATCACTACCTGGGGAGCATAGAACGTGTCGCTGAGATGAAGTTTCTCTGCAGGAACAAAAACGTCAAACCATCGAGGCATGATGAAACCCACTGCAACGATCAACATAACTCCTGTGGCGCTGGTAAATGCAAATATATGTAAAGGATCCTGTCTCTGCTTATAGAAGAGAGGGTAGGCAAACGAGGTAACAATAGCGAGGATAGGTGACGAGATGTAGCGAAGGATGAAGCCCCAGAAGACGGGAATGTTCCAGCGGTTCTCGCCTCCAACGACCACGTTGAGATCTCTACGGAGTTGGTTGAACTAGATAAGAAGTTAGCAAGGTGTGGAAATAGTCACACCAAAAATAGGACATACCGAATAGAAGGAAAACCACCACATCTTTGCCAGCCAGACATTCTTGCCCCAGAATCCAGGAGGTCTCGAATCAGGTGATTTGGACAGGAAAATAGCAGCAATGTTGGCTACAATGAAGACGCCGAAGCCAACACCAGCACCAGCCGCAGGACTAACGGCGTGACCAACTGCTGGGCCAAGAACCATAGATAGAACATAACCGACATTGTAGACCGAGTAGCCAGCCCACCCAATTTGGCCCACGACATCAGTGTAGCGATAGAAAGTAGTAGCACAGACACACTCGGTCCAAACGACAAAGATGAGAGAAAGGTTGTTGATCCAGGTGTCAACAGCATCAAGGAGGTAAAAGCCAAACCTTGTGCAGTAGGTAAGCGACAGAAGGAATGAAATGACGAGAACGAGGGTGACGATGAAAATCCGATGTTGTCTTCGGCCCCAGGCACTATCACAGATGAGAGTGACAAGAGATTCACTGAGAGCAAAGGCAGAACTCAAGCCGAGGATAGCAAGCGTGAGGAAGAATAAAACAGCCCAAACATTAGCACCAGGCATCTCAGCGAGAGCGAGCGGATAGGTCAAGAAGCCAACGGTGAACGTGCTGAGCGAGAGGTCATCGTCGGGGGAATAGCCGAGGAAGCCAATCACGCCAAACACGGCAAATCCACCTATGACCTCGTACAATGAGTTGCAGATACCGATAATTAGTGTGTCCTGTACTGCATTGGCGTATTTGCTGTTGTAAGAGGCATAGGAGGTAAAGTAACCAAATCCGACGCCGATGGAAAAGAAGATCTGACCACAAGCGGCCTGCCAGATGCCTCCAGAGCCGAGCTTAGAACCATTCCACTCAGCAAAATAGTATCCAATTCCGGTTGAGGCATTAGGGAGAGACACTGCTCGGCCAAGAATGACAATTAGCATAACGACTGGAAGTCCCATGGTGAAATAGACGACTCTGCCAGTTGTAGCAACACCCTTGAACATGCAGAGCCAGACAAGCACCCACATGAAGGCGCACCAGCCAACAGTCTCGCCGACAAAGCCTCTTCCGGGATATTCAACATAGCCAGAACCTTCCGGGGGTATAGGATCTTCATTGGCAATGACGTCGCCCATATAAAACTCCTGACCTCGGCCAGTCCATGGCAGAGGGCTTTGGAAAGAGCATCTGAAGTAATGCATAATCCAGGCGAGAATGGGGACATAATATGTAGCAACAATGAAACCATTCATGATAACGGCGAGTCCGACGCCTTTGGTATGCTTGTTGATGCCATTGAAAGCAACGACGACGCTACCACGATAGGCCTGACCAATACAGATCTCAAGGCAAAGAACTGGAATGCCTAGGAAGAAGAGGGCAATGAGATATGGGATGAACCATTGCAGACCGTTGTTGGCGAAGACTACCGAAGGGTAACGGAGAAGATTGCCGAGACCAACAGCGCCGCCCTTGGTGGACAAATGTTAGTATTGTACTAGAATATGCGCAAAGGGGATCAAATTCCCGAATTGACGTACCATAGCCGCGAGCACGAATGAGGCTCGCGAAGGCCACTTGTCACGGCCATCATCTTCTTTCTCTGCATCAGGCGCAAGAAAGCCGAGAATTCTCTTGAAATTGAACCCCATAGCCGCTACTTGAGAACAGCGAATGCCGAGTACGTGTCGATGCAAGATTGCCGTGCCAAGTTCTTGGTATTGACAACAATCTCACGCCAAAGCAGATTAACCGGGAAGAAAAGGCTGGGATTAAATAGCTTGGCAGTTCAGCATGACATGACACGACTTTATACGCTCAAAGGGATCAGCGGCGTAATCATAATGCCTTGGCATGCTACTCTACATGCTCAGTCCTCATCACACATCGTCCTGCCCGTATCACCACAGAGCAAACGAGCTTGGCAAAAGCTTAGACTCACCTATCACTGCATGTGCATTCAGCCATGACGAGAGAGACATCAGCAAGTACGGGGTGATCTCCAGTAGCTAATAATGTGGAAATCCGGGGTGCGACTGGTGATCGTCATCAGATAATGCTGTAAGCGCCTTGGCGCCAAGACGACATCTGACAAAACTCGATTCTGCTTGGTGATGGGTGAGCGGAGATGATTATTGGGCGTTGGGACGTTATGCTTAAATGGATAAGGTTATGTCATAGACGCGGAGTGTGTCTGACTGCACAGAGACAGCTAGCTACCTAAATAGCAAGCAGAAGCATAGATTATTCCCATTCGATCGGCTAAAACGTCAGGTCTGTCCCACCCCCAGAGATACATGGTCAGACCTGATATCCCAGCTGTTGGTGCAACCAAGCTGACACGGTGAGTGTCTCACGCAACGAACGAGCCTAACCTAGCAGAGGGGCCTTTTGCTCGCTTTCCGCATCCGGGACCTTCCTGATCGGGCAGCTCTGCTATTGAATATCAATGTTCACTCTAGGGACTTGGCCGTGGCTAACAAATACGCGTCAGTAATATCTATTTGGTAATTTATCGTTGATAATTTGATAATATGCGTTCCCCGTCAGATAATCTGGCATTAAAAAGTCCTTACTCCTTTGGCCAACAATTTAGTAGCTAATTACTGATGCTTTTTCACGTAATGCTTCCTTCTCATTTCGAGTGGCCTGATACTGGCATGCACCACCATTCAGTTTCAACTCGTGCGCGCGACAAATATTATTGATGCTCGATGCAAAGAAACGATTCAGTGGGAATAAACTTTGAAATTGAGGACTCGGGGGCTACGCTGTCATGAGGTCTCTATCGCCAGCTAACGGCCACAGCAAAAGCTCGCACTTGACAATGATGACATTCCGCATTGCGAGAAAACCACACTGTAGATAATGGCAGGATGACGCACAAGCCGCCCCTAGCCGAGCCCGAACATTCACAATGCTGGCATGAGCCGAGCCTCGGACTTTGGCGTTCTACTCGCAGTAACAAAATAGTAACCTGCGAGCTCTGCTATTTTTGTTAGACATTAGGTGTGGTTTACTCCTAATCAAGTGATGCGTCTGGTTCTAGATGCCACCGTAATTAGAATCGTTATTAACATTATAAGCTCTTTAGTAACGTTATATGGGTTCAATAGAGCCACCCTATAGATACGGCGTCGTGAAATTTTAATAGAGTGGCTGTCGATTTATGTGGTCACAGAAGTAAACGTTTAATGGCTTTGAGAAAGAAGTCTAATTCAGTGTTGTTGAATTGTTGTTTAGAATTGGCAAGCATTACTGACAGCGTGTTGAAATTGCTGATTGCTTAAGCGGAAGAAGGCTAGTTAGTGATAGAAAGTTGTAAAACCACACCCCGGTTTAAATTTTATACTGCTCAGCGATAAATACACTAGGTTAAAGTCAAGCAGCTGCATCTCCTCACAACATAGACAGACAGGCAAGACAAATAAGATATGAGAAGAAAAAAAAAAAAAAGAGAAAAAAAACGGGAACTCTTGAAGAGTGCGACTGGGTTAACAGTCGACGCGGGCCTGATTCGAACAGACGCCTCCGAAGAGAATAGATTTCTAGTCTATCGCATTAGACCACTCTGCCACCGCGCCTGAAGTGACTCATGACAAAATAGACGGGAATATACTTATCAGTAGCTTCTTTTGTGACAGTGCACGCGAATGATCAGACAGCAGCAACAAAATTCATCAGCCTACGGAAGGACTCTGCACCTATCACAAAATACCACGTCACATACGAGGATGGTACCATGGGGTCTCGGGACGTGGTCGGGTGCGGCCTGTCGGACAAAGGAGGCGTACGCGGCCTCTGCTCCAGCAGATTGTATGTAACGTTACTCAGGAGGTGAGACAAGGTCATCGCGCGTCTCTACACGACGCGAGGCATTGGTGAGGCATAACGCGGGGCGGAGCTCAAGGCTTCGGAGGTCCTGCAACAGGCAGGTGATTAGACCGAGGTCCGATGCCGCTTTAGGAAACGCCGCTATCCACCTGCGTCTTGAGTCGCTTAGAAGAATATCTTGCTTAAATAGGTCTTGGTATGGAGAATATTAAATGATGGGCGCCTGAGACGACCAGTAATTGGACTTGCCCGATCTAACAAAACCAACAAAATGAAACTCGCAGACAGACAGCAATTGTAATATCTCTAAGAAAGCTTCGGGTTAACCCTTAGGCTTGAATAGGTATTAGCGATCACTGGGATACACGAAAACGCCAAGGCTGAATACAGGGCTTTATAAACCAATGTGGCTGGTCTGCTTAGTGTATACCATATGTTCAGCCCATGTATTGCATCCTTTTATTTGGCACTCGGTTGCTGACAGTAAGACATAAACTAGAGTACCTAAGTCAGCCTCAGACCCCAATAAGGAGTTGGGCGTGCTCATAATGCATCACCAATCCAATAGTCCCTTGCTGTGTGATAATACAAGGCAGACATGGTTCACAGCCGCAGCAACACAGCCTCTGAACATCTGAACACCAAATTTGGATTTGTAATTGTGAAACACGAGTGGTAGGCAGGCTCACAGGCTATCTCGCACATAAAATGGAGATATTCGTTGCATCCATGTTTCTGTAGGCATGGTAGCGTTAATGCATCGATAAAGATGTCGTTTCAGAGCGGTTCATGGATCGTTTGGGGCGGCTCTTACAATGACTACATTGGTGAACTCAGTGCATCGGATCCAAGATTGCACCAACCTCACACTAAACCTCTTACATGCGGCATAACATGGGAAAATCGCCGTGTTGACGGCCGCATAATTTCTTTCCAAAACAGCGACAACCGCCAGGTCTCAGTACTGCCCATTGACGATGCTGATCATCTGGCCAGATGTCTGTCTCAACAAAAAGATAACAGCCAGCCTCGCCGAACAGCGTACATATTCGAAGGAATGAACAGAGATGTAGCAACCATTCTTGGGAGCTTCTTCTGGATCGAGCCCTCGCTTTTTATGGAATATCAACGAACGGCCAGCACGGCATCCAAGAGTGATACTTCCAACAGCATATTAGCTACAAGTCTTGCAACACAGCCTTACACGTTTTTGCCATATCGTGACTTGGTCTACCTGCCCAGAGAATTAATGGGTTACTTTGGACTAAGATGTTCAGCTACTGGAAGGGCAATAAGCACCACCAGAGTGAACGGAGAGTTTGACACTGTGGCTTCCGCCAACCGCAAATGTCTCATCTGGAATGAGGAAACTGAGCATGGATGGACTTGTAAGTTTCTGCCCAGTATGCACCCCCCTTGTAAGCTATACTTACGACTATGAAGGTATAGTGATTTGCGATCCGGGTTTGCGTCAAGTCACAATCCAAGATGAGGGTCCAACCAAAGGCCAAAGCTTTACAGTCTCCATGAGACCCGTTGGAGGGGGCTATGTTGACTTTCTTCCAACACACGTAAAACTGCAACCACCACGTGGACCCCCTAGGACCAGTCTTGCCGATGACTTGTGTTTCTATCTTCTAAATTACTCGACACTGGCAGATCTAGACCCGGGAACTCCCGACATTGTAATTATTTTCATCAAAAAGATTATTGCCAGTCTCTACAATAGACATCTTGATCACTTGCGCCGTAACATTATCCGGTCACAGTTGCCCATGCGCAGACACTACGACTTCACCGGACTAGACCTTGCAGCGGTAGAAGCAAATTGGAGCAGCTGTCAAACATTGGAGAAGCGACTTCATCAGTATTGCCATGATTTGGAACATATACTTGCACAGCTACAGATTCCCCAACAGCGTCCCGACCTCGCTCAAATAACCTCGTGGCAAGACGTCCATATTGACTTTCAAAAGCTTCACTGCCAATTCGACGATGCCCGGAAATGGGTCGAAAAAGCCAATTCCTCAGTTACAGGGCTAACGGGGATAGCTGGTAACAGACAAGCATTCAGAGAACAACAGCTGTCTCTACAAGCAGCCGACAGAACCCGTAACATCACGAGTTTGGGATTGGTCTTCGTTCCGCTGGCATACATTGCTACACTCTTCAGCATGGCAGATGAGTATGGACCCGGTGGCGAGAAGTTCTGGTTGTATTTTGCCATTGCAGTTCCCATGAGCCTCGTTGTATTGGCGGTATATCAAGGCATGGGCTGGTTCATGAGGAGGAGTGTAGGACCGGTATGCTAGAGGGTTATAGATTTAAAAAGGTGAAGAAACGGCGTCTGTGAGTGTGGACAGGGTAGATTAAAAATGCTGAACCGGCCGATTTGTAGTTGTTGCATTATGAAACACCAAGCTAGCCTACCTTTTTAAGACAAATGCAGGCTTAAATAGTTTTATAAAGCTGCTATTATTAGGTAAATTTTATAGGAACTAATTTAAGTTTACCTTTCTTAGTTCTAAACTCATAACAATCTCTATAGATTCATCTTAGTCATATCCTAAGACTTTGCTAATATTCCTCATGTTTTCTCGCGCATGACCCAACGTGTATGTAGCTAGCTGCTGATAATGCATTGGCTTGAGCTTGTCTATAGACTCGGCAGCACTTGACTCGACTGCAATCCGCAGATAATTCCTCCGATCATCGCCGGTTTGCCCAAAGCAGACAACACTACCTCCGTATTTGAGGAGAAGGGTATTAATAATAAGACGGCACATTCGACCGTTACCATCGGTGAAGGGATGGATATTAACGAAAGCGTGGCAGTATTTGCTCGCCAGTAATATCGGGTCGATTTCTTTCCTTTCTGTGGCGGCTCGTATATCTGATTCAAGTGATTCGAGCATTTCTCTCATCGCCGTAGGGACCCGGGTAGGACTCATGAACTGATGGCGTCCGCATCTGACGTCCCAATCTCTATACTTTCCGCTATAGTAGGTCCAGGGCGTTTGGTCAAGGTCCAGTGGGCTTCCGTGATGATTTCTTTACTTAGGCCGTAACCGTGTATGTAGACCTGCTCAATCATATATCGCGCTGCTTGAGCGTGCTGGATAATTTCTCGGTAGCTCCGGGCTATTTCTTCGTCTCCGCTGGGTATGTTCATACTTAGCAAATGCTGCTTGAGCTCTTCGTGGTCAGCATCAGCAATATCTTCCGCGACTTGGTCCCCTTCAAAGACCGCTCGGCAAAGTTTCAACGTGATGTAGATCCCTCCCCCTACTATCTCGATCATATTGGACCCGAAGACTATGCGACTTAGTTGTTCGACCAAGCAGTTGTCAATGACCTTGTTGTCTTTGGATAATTTCTGTAGGCCATCCGCAACATCAGAAATATGATCGCGAAACTCAGAGTGCACCTGATCAGGGCTTATACCATCTCCAAGGCTGCTGCAGTCATAGTTGTGGTCTTTATCCATCTTGATCGTGAATATTGCATTGCTGTTGCGTGGAGACAGTATAGGAGCAGATCTGTTACTGCGAAGACAAGAGGTCATCATCAGACGAATAGATTGCCCAAGATGTTGCGATTCTTCCATCTTGAATGAATTACAGATGAAGATGTTAAGTTATGGGAGAGAGTGAAGAGCTTCCTTTTTATGCTTGAAACTTAACTATAAATCACCGCACACTTTGTAAACTCACTGTGGAGCGCGCACGTTTACTGCAAGGCACAAATGGCTCACCCACTGAGAAGGTTTACCGTGTTTCACTTACTACTCTCCTAAGTGTCTAGCTCGATCAGTGAGCCAGTATTCTGTAGGTTTCGAAAGCGCCAAATGTGAAGAAAGACCAGATCTGTGATGCATCTGCAGTGGATGTGGCCATGCACTCACAAGGCTTAAATGAGAACAGGACGGATAAACATAAAGGTTAAAATTGTCAATATCTCCTGCTGGAAAAAGCCAAGAAGTTTATAGTATCATACTCTGGCCCCGTGTTGTCCACAGCCCACCTCTTGACATTGCAGGTATGAATGAATATAACACGTTGTGGTCTCTGTAGTACCACCATAGGTAGCTACAGCACCGTAGAATAATCTTGTACACACGTGAGCCACGATCATGTCAGCTCAACACCTACTCGTCCCAAATTGTAGCTACTACCCGGCCTGCAAGTGTTACCTCTGCAAGCTTTCCACCCTTGGCTTCCGCAATGATCTTGCCTGACTTGATATCCCGTTTCCAAATAACCACGGTCTGATTGTTCTGATGGCCAACTGCAATCTTATCTCCAGCTTTGTTGAACGAGAATTGACGGGGTAGCCAGCCACCAGTTGGTGCCTCCTGCACGCGCTTGAGAGTACCATCCTCTTTGATCTCGAAAGTTGAGAAACTGTCAGAAGGACCAGATCCAAACTTGGAAGAGCTGGGGAATGACTTTTCACGGTTTGATACGACTAGGAAACGTTTATCGGGCTGCATATCTGTCAGTATCGAATGCCCATGAATCGAGTCAAGTTTAACCTTCACTTACACTCATAGCAATCTCGCTGGTAGGAGCGGTGTTGGGAGGAAAGGTTTCCTCGAGCGAGGTAATTCCAAAGACTTTGGTAAATGAAAGGCCAGAGCGCTGGTACTTGACACGGTAAGAGTAGACCTTCTGATCGAGTTCACCGTTGAGAAAGAAGAATGTCTCTCCGGTTTTCGTGACTCTAAAGACACCGTGACGCGGTCCACAGCCGGGTTCAGTCTTTAAACTACCTACTTCAACAATCGGCGCGATGTTGTTTTTGTCGTAAGTGTATACGCGGCATAGGTCGCCACCAAGATCAGGAACGATGATGTACTTCCCCGTGGGGTCAATGATGACATGGTGAGCGTAGCTTCTATCTTGTCGAGAAGGGATAGGGCCTGTTTCACTGATGTTGGGAAAGATTTGTTGCAGAGGAGCAGTTCCTGGAAGGGCACCATTCTCGCCAAGAGCGTATACAGCCACCGTACTTCGGTTGCTGTTTTTTGTTAGGTCGAAATCAGACATGAAGTTAAGCATCCGAGTCACTTACTATGAGGCACTAACATAACCACGAGTGCCGCGGGGAGTGGTTACAATATCACCAGCCACGCCACTCAAAGGCGCATTCACGTGCCCAACACGCCCAAGTGCTCCATTTTCCTTGACCGAGAACGAGTTCAAGGAGCCTGATGTTGAAGTGGCTGCACCGCGATCGAGGCAGTAGAGGACGCGATGAGAGTGGTCAAGCGTGAGCCACGAAGGATTTGGCCCACAATCAAGAGTCTCGGAGACGACGGAAAGATGGTATTTGTTGCTAGACTGGCTCAAATCCAATGTGGTCAGGTTGCCACCCGAGTCTGCCACGAAGAGATACGTGGCATTACCACCTGCGGCAAATAAGGCGGAGCCTATGAGGAAGCCAAGACTTTGGCGACGCATCGTGTCAACTTGGCTTTGGAGTAGAATACGAGAACAAACCCCGAGGGCAATCGGAGGGTAGAAGGCAGAGTATGATTGAGATAAAACTTACTCCAATGTCTATTGCCATAAGTAATTAAACTTAACCCTGTGTTTGACGCATATTCATTGCTCCCGGAAGTATTAATTGAGGTGGAATGCCACCAATCCCAAGACTGTCTTTGCGCGGATATGCTCTACTCTGGACTTTTCCGCTCCAATAAAATCTCGACGTTGATTGAATTTGCTGGGTTTATTGCTTATAAATACTACCTTCCCTTCCGCTTCATAGGCTTTGCAAGGGTGGCGACCCAATTTAGCAGCTATCGTCAAGAACGGAAAACGTTCGGAAAAGTAAAGTCAATATTCTTTAGCTCGATTTATAGCGGCCAGTTTGTGTTGGCTTCTGTTGAAGATCATGCATCATCGAGCCTTGCCAGACGATTCAAGCCTAACCCGGAGATTGAAACTTAACATCTGACACAGACCTGGTAGATAAAGTGATAGAAGCGTTTATACCACGTGATTAACCTTTTGGTCAATTTAATAGCCCTATGGCATAGCCATACCGATTTATAGAGGTCATTGTTTGTATTGTACCTCCTGAGGAGTTGGATATTTGACAAAGTTTGGGCCAGATACCAGGCCACTACTTCAGTTAGGCACTAGCAGAGAATATGAATCAGAATCAATCAAAGACTGACTCGTTTTGATGATAATGGCTCGGCTTATTTACAAGATCGACACCATTTCCTCCACTTTCAATTCAATAGACACCGGCGTGCTATCGGCTTCAGCCTTGACCTTGAGCCCTTGTACAGACCCGGGCCAACACTGTTACGTAGGGAAAAGGCACTGGAGTTACTGCTTTACGCTACTATCCTTAATTGTCAAGACCGTGGCAAGTGTGAGACACCTCGGCCTGCACAGCTTAGAATAGTAAACTGACCCAGTTTTAAGCGTTAAAGCTGGCATGCAGTTCTTGCCATGATCCAGTACACGCGGGGACTAGGTATTGAACATACGGGAGTTGTTTGACCGTTGCTTATGTCTTAGAATGTAAGAAGAATGTGGCCCTTAATTCTAGAGGAGCACAGCAGTTGGGAACAGCAAATCAAGTAGAAGTGAAACAGGATTCTGTAAGTATTATGCGCTATATAATTAAACATTTCCGCCCTCACTTGAGCCTGCCATCTCTGGTGGTTGGGCTGGATTAAGACCAATTATAGGGTTTTATATATGTATGGATTGTGCTGTAGAACATGCTTTGATATGGTTGACAGTTATTTCAGCAAAAGATCGACATTGTATATTCCGCCGTAATGTTGTCCTATTTACGACAACTCGATCTCCAGACCACCTCAAACTGCCCTTTTGGCAACTATCATGTACTATCGTCTTAACTAATTTTGATACACGTTCATGCAACAACTCTTGGATTTTAGAAAAGGCAGTTCCGATGGTCTTTGTAAAGCTCTTTTCCAAAGTATGCTGACATCAGCGTCTTCAACGTAGCACGACTGTCAGTGTCTGTCTCATCGTAAGATTGCGATGTCAGCTCAGGATATGCCAACTCGATCCTTTTGATATAAATACGTTCTACTAATGAAGATATACTATATCACATTCACAGCTTGAACCATCAGAGGCAATTCTTTTGCAAACTTTGCTAGGAAAGACATCAAACAACGTCATCACAGTGACATCTAGTTCAGGAACACGCAATAGATATTCAAGTTCCCAAGCAAACAATATAGATGAGGCAGAGCTGAGTATTGTACAATATTATTGGCAGCATACCAACGCCGCCGAGTTAATGTTACCCAAGAGAAAGGAAATACAGTACAGCAACAATTTCAAGACGCGCTAATGTTATTAATAGATTACAGTTTTGTCACATTGAACTTAAAATAGGTTGCCAAGAAAGCCCCTGGGACTAAGCCATGTTTGGGTCACCTGCTCATCGGAAGCACATTAGAACCATGACAGAAATACGAGGTAATTCTAATGAGCTCTGAGGCGTAAGCCCGCGTCTGCGTCTGTGATATCAAATAGACTTTCTGCGGCATGCTAATTGCATTAGTTTGGCAAATTTGTTTGTCAGCGGTCAGGAGAAAAGCCAAAGAATTAGGCCACCTTTAGCAAGGCTTATTGAGTGGTTAGCTAGCTTACTGATCCAAACAAGGTTCCTTGCAAGGATGGAGCCTCGATGCAACGGCCACACCGAAGCGAATCGTATGTCATCAAAGCTTTGGTGAGGGCCGAGGGTTCCAGAATAGGTAGATAAAAACAAACTTGTTTCCTCCTCGCCTACTTGAAACGGTGATTGGCATCCAAGCAGTAGGAAAAGAGTTCACGGAAACTTGGCACAGACAAATACTACCGTCTGTGTCGCATATCTTAATATATCGGTCGTTGGCAGGCTCTCTCTTGTGCTTGCTAGGAGCTGGCTGATCTCACTGAGTCGCGCTCCGTTTCTAAAGTTAGCTTTCCCGCTAGTACCTGATAAACAAGGGCAGCCCTGGTCAGCCATCCCAACCTATGACATTAGCTGTCTCAGAAAAAAAAAAATACTTTCTATACAAAAGGACAACTACGCAGCCTCAACGTGAAGGGCTGGCCTCGACGAAACACTCATCCAATGCAGTCACGTTAGAGTTTGGTCTTGGATTGTAGGGCTCGCCGATCGAATCGGTATCTCAATCACGATAAACACTACACGACTATTACTTTTTAATTATTGTCAGGCGCATACTTGACGTTCTGGAAACTCTGATTCGCCTATAATACCTTCATTTCTTCCCCCCGCAGCCAACATGCAAGCCCCTCCTTCTCCCAGCAACAAAGTCATCACATCGGCCAAACTGGAGACATACCAGAGCCAGAAAGACAAAAACCACACAGAAAAACAATCCGACAGCAGCGAAGATGAGGAGGAGGAGATCAATTATGACTCGGACGAGAACGAAGGCCCGAACAAGCCCAACGATCAGCGAAAGCGCCAGGAAGCTCACCTCGCTGGCTATCGACAACAGATGATGAAGACTACCAGCGGGCCACCATCCACAGACCACTCACGACTCCCATCACTGAAAGGGCCATGGATAAATATTCCCGATGACGATGACGACGACGAAGTTCCTCTAGCCATGTTGCGCGGTCGAATCCAGAGAAATCCAGCGTCGAGGTTAGCGGGCATAAGGTCAAACCCAAACCTGTATGCAACTGCACAGCAACAGCTCATGAGACCCGGATCAGCACAAGGGGGGGCTATGAACGCCGGCTCGCATCTCCAACTACCATCTTTTGCATCTAATCTTCCATACGATCCTTTCCAGACAAATCAGAAGCCGCTCTTTAGTGGCGGTCTAGTTGGTGTGATTGCAAACGAAGAACGGGCAAAAGCATCACGGCGAGGCAGCCCGAGCGTGGGCTTTCAAACACCACCTTCGGCCATGAATCATACATTAGGATGGGCAAATGGCGCCCAGCACATGGCCTCTCCATATGGGATGCCTGCTACACAACAATATTCAAGACCCCAAACACCAAGCTCAGGTCCCCAGATGCAAACTCAGCAGGTGATCCAAAGCCTACAAGATCATGCCCAGCTTCTGCAATCCATGCATACCTCGCCTCTACACCAGACCAGTAACTCATGGAGCCAAGTCAGTTTGCACCATCCCACAGCTAATGTGAATATGGCTACGCCGAGTTTGAGGCATACTGTACCCGCTTATGGATATGGTGTTGGGGGCTATGCACAATCTATTCCGCCAGCGGAACGCAGCAATGTTGGTCTTCCAAGTCGTTACAGGCCAGTCTCAAAGCCTGGAGCTTAACACATGGTTAAGTCTTGAGGGAAACTGATAGGGAAAAAAAGTTCACGGTGGCTACCAAGGGTAATGGTTTAGTTGCATGTAGATACCTGGAAGAACATTGTATGATTAGATGTTACTAATAATATCCTTTAACCTGTCTATTATTGATAGGAATGTATGTTCAAGGCTGCCATTTGTTAAAGGTATTATAGCGACATCAAATCGCTTGCCAGAAGATTAGGTCGCTCACTCAGCTTAAGCCTCTGTTTTCCAATGTAACATACCCTATAAGTCGAGATCAGGGCAGTCCAGTAGGAATAATACAGCTGTCATCTTCAACATAATAGCCTAAACCTCTGTAAAATAAAGTTTTAACAATAACTCGATACGGAAATTAATTAGCATGGGAAATTGCATGTTCCTTAGTGTTGAACCTTAAAAGATTTACCCCAAAGAGCAAAGCACTGATTAATGCCGGATTTATATTGTCCTGCTGGGACCGTCTTGTTTTGAGTGAAATGGTGAGCCGACTGCCTTTATTCTTTCAGAAATCCTAGCGTGCGATGTAACCGATCAAAGAGTAAAGTTATGGCAACGATTCTGCCTTGTCTGTATGGTAACTCCAGCCCAAAAGCATCAAGAGCTGGTGGGATAAGCTCGTACCCCAGCAATGAAGTGGGATAGTTCCGCCCTAGCCGAAGCTTCTACCACCCCAGATGACGACAACTCGTCAAGTAACGCATAAGAGAGCCATTTTTCTCATCCACATGAGAATCCTTTACATTGTTCACTACTCTCCTCTTCAACATGTACATTCCTAACATTGCTCGATCCGCCGTCTCCTGCTTGGCTCTGTTCAGTCCCTGGGACAAGAGCCAATGGACTACCTCAGACGACACTGTTCGCGGCGGCAAGAGCCATTCTTATCTGGATGTTCTCCAACCTAAGACTCATGAGAATCCCTTTACGCAGTCGATTGCCAAATTTCATGGAAACCTAGACTATGCTACCCTCGGGGGATCCGGCTTCGCTTCGCAGCGCACTGTCGACAACTGGCCTGGACTCGATCTGTCTGGCTACGACCGCATTGTGTTGGAAGTTCCCTACGCAGACGAAAAGACGTACACAGTCAATATTAAAGACACTGTCATTCCGTCATCGGAAGGTGGTGATGAACAACCTACCGTCAGCTGGGAATATGACTTCAAGCTTCCTGCCATAAAGGCAGGCCGGGGAAAGGAACCATTTCAACTCGTCACCATCAAGTTCAAAGATCTAGTGCCAACTTATAGAGGCACCGTCCAAAATGACACCGCGCCTCTTGATTTGGCAAAGATTAAGCGAGTCAACATTATGATTCGCAGGTGAGTAAAGTGATGAAGGACGTCAGACAGTCTACTGACAAGTATTAGCTTCTTTGCCCAGCAGCAAGGAGATTTTGAGCTGAGAATCAAGTCCATCACGGCATCAAATGGGGCCCATGCACCTTCAAAGATACGCTCACTTCTATGACACCCAAGGACAGAAGACGAGGCTGGAAGTTGTCTAAGGGCTTGGTGTATGTTCCAAGAACTTCTTGAGTTGGTCGTGCTGAACATTCGAACTTGATCATCCTGCTGGACGATCAAGCGCAAACAGTTAGCTTTCTATAAAGTGCAGAATATTCCTCTATCAAAGTGCATGGTGCTCATTTTGCCGAGTGTATGTGTGACAGCCCAACGTAGACAAGGTTAAACATCCAGGACGGACTTGTGAAGTGCTCAAGTACAATCTTGGACGACCTGTCAACTCAGAAAGGGTGGAAGAAAGCCGTGAGCCTATCTCTTACAGACGAATCAAACGAAGCAGGATCCTAAGAATTGCTCGGATAAACCCAACGCGCCATCATCGAAGACACAGATATATAACTAGTTATACCCCCGGACCCCACCAACCTGAGCTAGAATACACGTATATCAACCGAACCATCAAGCATGTGCGGAATAAATCATCACCATTGCAATAACACGTAAACATAAAGACAAAAGGTGAATTAAGATCCATCTAGCATTCTCTAGACGGCGTAACAATTGCCCTATATTGTGCACCATCATCAAAAACTGCAAAAGCTCAAGGCTTGGTCAGGAACCTAGCGGGCTTCAACCACCAGGCCAAGGGGATCAAGGTTGCGAGAGTAATGGCAACCATGCTAATGGTCTGTCCGCTGGAGGAAGGGGCCGGTTCCGGGGGAGCAGATCGGGCTAGATGGCGTTAGCAAATGAAACAACGTATCAATAGTAATTGAGACTGACCTTCTTCTTTGACATCATCCAAAAGCTCTTCAACACTCTCGTACTCTTGGTGCCAGCACTTGGCTATTGGGGCCCGGAGAGCAGGGAGTGTTTCAAGGCTCGGAAACTCTCCACGCCTAATTGCATCTTCGATTGCTTCATCATCTTGACCCTCAAATGGCTTCTTTCCCGACAGAATTTCATAATAAGTAGAGCCGAGGGCGAAAATCTCGCTCATGATGGTCGAATCCTCGGCATCGGGGTGGCAGTGACCAATCTCATACCACGATGAGTTTTCCTCCCCGTCAAGTGATGATCCTCCAAAGTCGCCAACAAGAGCATTCAGGTCCTCATCGAGAAAGATGTTGTTGCAAGAAATGTCGGAGTGAAGGATGCCATTCAAATGGAGGAAAGAAATGGCGTCGGTTGCCTGTTGAGCCCAGCGAAGTCGCTTGGAGATGTGAGCGCGAGGGTTTTGTCCAAGATATTGCCTCAGGGTGCCATTCTGGGCAAACTGGAGGATGACGGATCCATCCATCAGGCCATAGTACTGCATGATGCCCTTATGCCAGGGCAAGCGGTATCGGAGTCGCTCATAGACAGCAATCTCAGTCTTCTTCTCCATGGCGGCGTTGCCGGTGTAGCACTTTGCTACAGCGTTGAGGCGATGTACCCGTGAGGAGAGACCTGCGCCGACCGTCTCAGTTGTCCGCACGCCATCGGGTACTTGGACGGTTGACTCGGAGATTACTGACATGTTGGCAAAGAGTGGCGGGGTGGTCGTGAGCAGCGGAGTTGGGCTGTTGAGTGAGTTTCTTAGATGCTATTCAGGGAATGACTCGGTGAACAGGTGATACTGAGATGAGAAAATTAGCTCGAAATGGTCACCTGATTGGAAAACCCTTAGGTAAGCAGGGTTCAATCTCGAAAAGGGGATCTCCTATTGGCTCAGATCGGCTGGGTGGTACGAGCTAGCAGTTTCAGGTACGCCAGTGTACTGTGGTGGTTAGGAAACGCATATTGTATGGGTATCTTGGCTTACTAAAAATACTGTGGTCAAATTTTACTTGAGTCATATTCAGTAAGGATATGTATTTTGAATAGATCTGCTACCTAGTGTTATCACTGTGGCTGTAGCTGTGAAAAAAAGAATAGTAAGAAGCAAGTATGTCGTCACCATTGCTCTTTGTAGCATTACCTTACCCCGCTTTGCTCTTAAGCAAGAGCTGCAGGACTAAGAATGCAGCTAATCATGGTAGTTGCTGGCTACATTGGCTGGACTATGAGCTATAAACATCCAACGCCTTCATTGGTCGACTTGAATTTGTTCGATCAAGCCAGGAACTACCCGTGCATTTAGAATAAGTTATAATTACAATGGGAAACTTGGGGCTCGGCCAACGATGATTTGTGGTGCGTCTCTTAAAACAATAAGCATGGGGGTTAAGCAATCGAGCGACCACCGGTTAGACACGACGATAGAATGGGCCAAACGCATATAGTAGATCCATGACACATTTGGCCAGTGTCTATTCACCGCCAGTTTTGGCATACTGTTGTTCTAAACCTTCAGAGCAGAGCTCGGTTCCGAGGACTTTCGGGCAACTGTTACAGATTGATGGTCGGTACTGGACCAGGTTCTTTGGACTGAACATGATATGACGGCATAAGCAGACAACGCTCTACAGTGCCAACCTACTTAGGAGAATAGGTAGAAGCTATCTACCGTAGTGGCTTTTGTTATGAAACTTAGTTTGCAAGTGACCGAATGCAAGCAGGTAGCCACTGTGAAGGCCCAAGTACAGAAAGTTCAGCCTAGCAAGGGTCAAGTTGCAGGATAACAATTAAACAAGGGCTATAGTATAAACCATGCCATTCTACAGTTAAGTTTACCCCTATCAACGGCTGAGTGAACCTTAGCTCTATTCCAGGTCAGATTCGGACAAACCAGTCATGCATCTATTTCAGTTTATGCCAACTATAAGAAGTGGAAAATCCTTACCTACTCCAGCAATCTCAACTTCATCCCCTCCACTCTTCTTACCCCATAGTTTCACACACCAAAGTTATCTGCTGCCAATATTGCCATATCCTACCACAATGTTAGCTTCCCTTCCAATTTCAATCGCCCTCTTTGCCACGAGGTAACCCAGTTCTTACGTCCAGCCTTTTATATATAGAGCTCTTTGACTAAGAGAAACTGGCTGTCTGGCTGGCTCCTTCTGCAATGATCACGGTAGTGAAGCGGATGCAAATGCACACGCCGGCATCACCAGTACCTGCTGTCCCGGTCGCCGCAGTGTTGTGCGGGTGTGCTTTGTCTAAATAAGAAACTGACTCCCGCTCAGCAGTATGCGTAAAGTAATCCTCTCCACGGAGCTTTGCAACGGAAACTTAATTCAGGTAAATTATCGACCGTTACTGCTAGCATCTTATTGCGACAGAGGAAGGCCTTTATGTATGGCGTAGGGTAATATTAATCACTGTAATCGGCTTCGAAAACAACAGCTATTGAGCAATAAGACTACTAATCTGTTACAAACAATTCTAAATTAAGCTGTTATCTGTAAGGTAACGTCGGTCACCCCACAACCGACTACCCCCATAAACCGACCACCTT